>WBNM01017318.1:2321-18147 GCA_013399055.1 Ramphastos sulfuratus | reverse complement strand
TTCCAACCTAAGCCATTGTATGACTCTATGATGATATATAGTTGACTTTCCACAGGGATTAGTCAAGAATAAACAGGCTTCTGCAAACACAGTTGCTACTTAGATTATGTTTTATTGACTTCTGCTAAAGCTATCCTGTAGTCATTACTGGAAACATGACCTCTTAGTATTTGTAAGTTCTGTAGAGTCAACCAAAGGAAGTTGCAACAAGAGAGAAAGTCCCTTCATTAACACTGCAGAGTGTGTTTCCTGTTGATGTTTCTTTGAAATAACACTTTGACAAGGCTTTCAAGAACAGATGCATTGGGCTTGTTTTCCAAAGCAGTGACACAAATACTTGGAGAGATGTAGCAGGCAGCAGATAAAGGAGGTTAGGCAAAATGCAGAATTCTGATGATTCTGGAACTAGATGATCCTTCAGGTCCCTTCCAACCTTACCATTCTATGATTCTATGATTACCCAGATCTTGAAGTAAATGGCTTTATTTCATCTTTTTTTTTTAACTTGGAAAATTCTGGTTAAACAAACAAGTTTTGGTTTGTTTTTAAGTTGTATATCTGCAGAGCAGATGCAGTGAATACAGAGAATGGCCACAAAGATGATCCAAGGGCTGCAACACCTCTGCTGTGAGGACAGGTTGAGGGAGCTGGGGGTGTGCAGCCTGGAGCAGAGAAGACTCTGGGGGGATCTTAGAGTTGCCTGCCGATATCTGAAGGGATCCTGCAGGAAGGCTGCAGAGGGACTTTTCATCAGGGAGTCTAGAGACAGGGCAAGGGGGAATGGTTTGAAGCTGAGGGAGAGTAGGTTCAGACTGATCTTAGGAAGAAGTGGGATGAGATTGAACAAGGCTAAGTGCAGGGTTCTACACTTCGGTCACAACAACCCNGGCTGCCCAGGGAGGTGGTGGAGTGCCCATCCCTGGAGGTGCTGAAGCAAAGCCTGGCTGGGGCACTTAGTGCCATGGTCTGGTTGATTGGCTAGGGCTGGGTGCTAGGTTGGGCTGGGTGAGCTTGGAGCTCTCTTCCAACCTACTTGATTCTTTGATTCTATAATACAAGCATGGTGAGACTGTGGAATGGGCTGCCCAGGGAGGTTATGACTACCTCCTTCCTGGGGATGTCAGAGGCCAAGTTGGAGGAGGCCTTGAGCAGCTGAGTCTAGTTGAGAGGTGTCCTTGTCCATGGCAGGGAGGTTGGAGTGGATGATCTCTGAGGTCCCTTTCAGTTGAAGCCATTCTATGCTTAATCCATGACACTGTAGCTCACAGAGGGTGGCTTGCAGAAGGCCTGCATGTGCAGATGTTGCTTGCACAAGTGTTTATGTGCAGAAGTGCATGTGGGAACACCTGAGCCCCAGTTTTAGAACTTCAGGAAGAAAAAATATTAATAACTAGTTCAAAAGAACACAAAAAATGGGACTAAACACATTTTATGGTGTCACTGATGAAGTTGTCTTCAACTAAAGCCAGTATCAGGTTAAAGGCTCAGGAAAAGGAAGCATTTCTTTATACACACCTACTTAGGTATACATTATGTGTGTGGGTACTAGGCAAGCCCACAAGGTAAACAGAACGTGTCTGCTGGCCTACAGACATCCAAAAGAGTCAGGTTTTCAGGAGCACAGTCTAACCCTGCTCTGCCTCAGCTTCAAACCATTCCCCTTGGCCTGTCTCTAGACACCCTTAGGAAAAGTCCCTTTGCAGACTTCCTACAGTTAATGTGTTAGAAGAAAGTAGGCTGTTAGATGAAGCTGTTGGAGAGAAGTAGGAGTCAGACCAATTAAAGTTAGTAGCTAGACACTTTCTGAAACCTGAAGATGAACATGCCAGTAGGATAGGAAAAGTTAATTTTAAAATAATTTAAAAATAAAGCAGTAAATTCAGCTCAAGACAGCACCCAGGGGTGGGTTTCATTTAGACTTGTGACTTAAAAAGTAGCTAAGTGGTATCTCTGGCTGTGCATTTATTTACAGTGCTCAGTGAGTGACAAACTAGTTTCCTTTCAGTGATTTAATTAAGAGTTCTCAGCTTGCAAAATTTTAATACCAGAGAGTTTCCAGAGTTACAGAAAGAGCTTATCAGCAAATGCTTAAAATAAATGGTTCAAGTCATGAGTGTAAGCACAGGAAGGAAGATCATCCTTTTGGAGAGTAAATTAAATTAAAGCACTTTCTTTTATAAACATCAAATTCATTCTTCTGAGTCTTTTGTCATACTGTGTAGGTTTAAAAGAATCAGGTGCAACTGATTGTAGTTTGAAATACTCTTCATGACCTGGGCAGGGATGACTGTGAGAAATTTACTTAAGTGTGAAAAATGTTGGTGATAAACTCAGTCATCTGACATTCTGTGGTTCTCTGATCTGGTGTTTTGCCAGGCTGCATGCTGGGTGGAGTGGCTGCCACGCTGGAGAGTTGTGCTGCCATCCAGAGAGACTTAGAGAGGCTGGGGAGTTGGGCAGGGAGAAGTTTAATGAAGTTCAACAGGGGCCAGTGTAAAGTCTTGCACCTGGGAAAGAACAATCCCATAGTTCAGTATAGGTTGGGGACTGAGCTGCTGGAGAGTAGTGAAGGGGAGGGGGACTTGAGAGTCCTGGGGGATGGAAGGATGGCCATGAGCCAGCAGTGTGCTGGCAAGGAAGGCCAATGCCATTCTGGGGTGGATTAGAAGGGCTGTGGTTAATAGGTCAAGAGAGGTTCTCCTGCCCCTCTACTCTGCCCTGGTAAGGCCTTGTCTGGAGTACTGTGTCCAGTTCTGGGGCCCTCACCTCAAGAAGGACCTCAGGGAGCTGCTTGGGAGAGTCCAGGACAGAGCCACAAAAATGATTAAGGAAGTTGAGCATCTTCCTTATGGGGGGAGACTGAGGGAGCTGGGGCTGTGCTGCTGGGAGAGGAGCCTGAGAGGTGACCTCATTCATGTTTAAGAGGTGAGTGCCAGGAGGATGTAGCCAGCCTCTTCTCAGTGTTGCCTGGTGACAGGACAAGGGGCAGTAGGTGGGATTTGAGGCATAGGAGGGTCTATGTGAACCTGAGGAGGAATTTTTTTCCTGTGAGGGTGACAGAACCCTGGAACAGGCTGCCCAGGGGGGTTGTGGAGTCTCCCTCTCTGGAGATACTCAAGAACTGTCTGGATGCATCCCAGTGTGATCTGCTCTGGGTGATCCTGCTCTGGCAGGGGGGTGGACCAGGTGATCTCTTGAGATCCCTTCCAGCCCCTGACATTCTTTGATTTTATGATTCTAAATATAGCTGGTTTAGGCAGAAAAACTTGAACATGGTGGCACTAAGTGACCAAGCTGTTAAGTAGGTAAGCTGCTGACTGTGCTAAATGGTAAAGTTCCAGTCAAACCTAGCAAGAATATTTAAGCCTGAACTCAACACCAGCAATTTTACTCCATCATGAAGATACTAAACATTGCTCAGACTAACACTGCATCATTTTGCAAGTCTTGCTCAGGTGCTCTCAGGAGCTCACCCAGAGTCTGTAAGATGTAGACAATTGCATGTCTTCAAGGCAGTGTTTCTCCTGTGCTGCTCTGACGCCGTGGCAGGCACTGCCCGGTGCTTGGGCTGCAGGAGGCAAGGCAGCAGCATGCCCTGTCTGGTTCCTCCCTTGCAGCTTGGAGGACAGAAGCAATTACACTGTTTTTGCTGTGTTCACTAAGCCACCCTGCTGGGGTGTGCCAGCCACCAGAGTGCAGTGCCAGTGAGTGCTGGAGAAGAGCCAAGGGGTGGTTCCTTTTTGCAGGGGTGCAGTTGTTTGCCCAGCACATGCACCTCTGCCTACATCCTGAGCTCAGCTGCCTGCCACACAATGGATGCCAGCTGCTGCTCCTTACTCAGTAGTGTTGAGGGTTGGTTGTTTTTTTTTCCTTGCATTTCACTTNTTTTCATCACCCCAGACCCAGATAAATGTAGAACTGTTATTTCCATGTCTCTCAAAACTTCAGGAAGCCAGGAAAATAAATCTTAAATTATTAATTCAGTGAAAGCTTCCACACCTTTATGCTGATTTTTGTAAGCCATGTGAGATGACTGAGGCCATGACAAAGCAGTGCTGGAAGAAGACATTGAAAGGAAATGACTTTTAAAGCCATACAAATATCTCCAAGGCCCTGATAAACCTGTGACTGGGTTAGGAGTATTATTTGGTTATGTCACATTTGTTTGGTCAGTGTTACAGTAACTGCAGTGACATTTACCTTTTGGCATTTAAGCTTTTTATTGCTGAGGGAAAATAATAGGCTTCTGAACGTGTAAGGTCTTCATTCCTTATGATAATAAAAATCTTAAAAGCTGTATCAATAATATTTCATAGATGCATAGAATAGTTTAGGCTGGAAGGGACCTTTAGAGATCATCTGGTTCCAACCCACCACAGGGACATCTTCCATTAGCTCAGGTTGCTTAAGGCCTCATCCAACCTGGCCTTGAACAACTCCACCTGGGTGGAATCCACAGTCTTCCTGGGCAACCTGTTCCAGTGTCTCACCACCCTCACTGTAAAGAATTCCTTCCCAATCTTCAGTCTAAATCTGCTCTCTTCAAGCTTCAATCCATTCCCTCTCATCCTATCACTACAAGCCCTTGTAAAAGGTCCCTTCCCAGCCTTCTAAGCCTCCTTCAAGTCCTGGAAGGCTTCTATAAGGTCTTCCCAGAGCTTAAAAGAGAGTCATAGAATCAGTCAGGGTTGGAAGGGACCACAAGCATCATCCAGTTACACCCCCCCTGCCATGGGCAGGGACACCTCACACTAGATCAGGCTGGCCACAGCCTCATCCAACCTGTTTTAAACACCTCCAGGAATGAGGCTTCCACCACCTCCCTGGGCAACCCCTTCCAGGCTCTCACTACCCTCATACTGAACAACTTCCTCCTCACCTCCAGTCTGACTCTCCCCATTTCTAGCTTGGTTCCATTCCCCCAGTCCTATCACCACCTGACATCCTAAAAAGTCCCTTCCCATCTTTCTTTTCTCTAGTCTGAGTAGTCCCAGCTCTCTCAGTCAGTCCCCATAGGGAAGGTTCTCCATCCCTCTCATCATCTTTGTGGTCCTCCTCTGGACCTGATGGACCAAAAGGTGTCACTTAGTATAGAAAGGGAGGGAAAAAAGCTAAACATTCAGAACTATCTTGAGATGAGTTTGCCTACCAATTGAATTTTGACTTGTTCATCTAAAGACTTACAGATTGCTTTCCTTCTATTTATCTTCATTCTTCTCTTTATCTGTTTCTGGCTTTAGACACATGCAGTGGGTATAATAAACCCAGGTTTTGCTCACCTGTGTGATGGTTTTGTGGTACTGTGGTGGAAATGTGGCCTTAAGAGACTTAAGGAGCCTTAAGGAACCTGACTTTTACCATCTTCTCGTAGGAAAGTTGCTTACCAGGAAATAGTTTTCTAGTTCTGTTTCTTCAGCTTGTTTAGCAGTACGTGATGTTTGTAGAAGGTGGAACATTTCTCCTCTTTCTGCTTTATGTGTAAGATGACAATTATTTGTGCTGTTTATCTGAAAGCACAGCACATGCAACATGAACTCACCTACAGTAGAGCTTGCCTTGTAAAAAGAGGGGAGGGAGGAATTTTAGTTATAGAATCATAGAATGGTAAGGTTGGAAGGGACCTCAAGGATCATCTAGTTCCACCCCCCTGCCATAGGCAGGGACACCTCCCACTAGCACAGGTCACTCAAGGTCTCATCCTGGCATTCCAAGACCTTGTCAATAGTCCCTCCCCAGCCTTCCTGTAGCCCCCTTCAGACCCTGGAAGGCTACTCTAAGGTCTCCTGGAAGCCTTCTCTTCTCCAGGCTGCAGAGCCCCAACTCTCTCAGTCTGTCCTCATAGCAGAGCTGCTGCAGCCCTCTCAGCATCTTGGTGGCCTCCTCTGGACCCACTCCAACAGTTCCATGTCCTTCCTGTGCTGGGGGGCTCCAGAGCTGCACACAGGACTCCAGATGGGGCCTGACAAGAGCAGAGTAAAGGGGCAGAATTTGCCTGCTCTGAAAGTATAACTTGAAATAATGTAGCTATCAATTCACAAGTCCCATTTCTAGCTTGGTTCCATTCCCCCCAGTCCTATCACTACCTGACAACCTAAGAAGTCCCTCCCCAGCTTTCTTGTAGGCCCCCTTCAGATAACTGGAAGGTCACAATAAGGTCTGCTGGGAGCCTTCTCTTCTCCAGACTGATACTTTATTCAAGTTTTCAGAGGCTGTGATAGTTGCCAGAGATCCTGTCCTTTGAACACCAACTGGGACTGCACTGGTAACAGAATGCCAGAATTTGTATCACATTTTCAAGTTTCCAATTAGGACAAGAAGAAATAAGCTCCCAATTTGAATCTTGGACTTGCTGCATGCAGTCTTGGTGTGTATCTGTTTCACACACAGCCTGTCTGTTGCAGCCTTGCAAGTGTGAAGTGCCAAGCAAGACTGGCTTGGGCATTTTCTGTCAAGACCATGGATGTTATCCTTTATTGAACTACTGAGCAGTTATTTCTCCTTACCTGAGCCACAACCTGTTGAGAGCACTGCTGGCTGTCAGTAGTGTTGGCACCTCCTTTTACATCCCAGCTCAGGCAACTTAACAGCTCTCCCAGATTACTACCTACCTTGCTCTGTAAAAGCTCTTTGTTTGCTGACTGCAGCCTAATAGGAGCTTTTAACTCCTTACCTTGAGAACTTACTCTGCTTATCACAGATAACAGTTTTCATTCAGTTAAAAGTAGGTCAAAATTTTCTTTTGAGTAGCAAGAAATACTCATTACTTCTTTATGTACTTTGTAGTACTCCCTTAAGCTCTTCTGTGGCTTTTGGCTTACCCTAAATCATTGACCCTCAGAGCCAGTACAGGGGGCTTAGATTTGAGGTTGATTTGCATTTGGGGGTTTTGTTTGTTTGTTTCCTTCTATTGTTGTTGGGTTTTTTTTGTTTAGTTTTGTGTGTGTGTGTTGTTTATGTGGTGGGTTTGTTGTTTTGCTTTGTATTTATTTATTTGTTGGGGTGGTAATTTTTTTTTCTTCTTCCTTTTTTCCTTTTGTTTGCTTGTTTTGATTTGGTTTGGTTTGGTTTTGTACTTCCTCCTTTTCCTGATTTTTACTTTCTAGGCTTCCCTAGCAAGACAATAGAAGTTTCTTGTAACTGCATATTGTAATGTACTCTCCACAGCAGCTACTAAGAGTTACAACTACATTACTGTTACATTTCATGAGTGTTCTGTTTCTCTTAACCCTTCAATTCTCACTAAACTCTTTTGTCAGGAATATAATTTAACTTTGCTCTTAACAGAATCACAGAATGTTAGGGGCTGGAAGGGACCTCCGAAGATCCTCCAGTCCAAATCCCTTTCCAGAGCAGGATCACCTATGCAAGAGTAGCAAAGTAGTCTATTTTATGATACTGGTAGCAATGAAACATTATAATAACTAAATTCTAACAATCTTTCATCTTTCCTGATTTTACAAACCTTACAAAGTTATTTCAGCAAGTCATTAGTGAGACTCTCTCTTTTTCCTGGGCTACATTTGTTTAGCTGTTTCTCATTGCAGTTTAGGGACAGTGCAGATTGGAAATGCATTGAACAACTTTCATAGAGTCATAGAATGGTCTGGGTTGGAAAGGACCTCTCAAGGTCATCCAGTCCCACCCCCTTTGCAGTCAGCAGGGACATCCTCCACTAGATCAGGTTGTCCAGAGCCCTGTCCAGCCTCACCTTGAATATCTCAACCACCTCCCTGGGCAACCTGTTGCAGTGTTCCACCACCCTCATGGTGCAGAACTTGTTCCTAACATCCAATCTAAATCTACTCTGCTCTAGTTTGAAGCCATTGCACTCATCCTGTCCCTGCAGGCTTTTGCAAACAGTCTCTCTGCAGCCTTCTTGTAGCCCCCTTCAGCTATTGGCAGCCTGCTATTAGGTCTACCTGGAGCCTTCTCTTCTCCAGACTGAACACTCCAAGCTCAGCTCCCTCAGCCTGCCCTCACAGCAGAGCTGCTCCAACCCCCTGATCATTTTTGTGGCACTCCTCTGGACCTGCTCCATCATCACAAATGTCTTTGTGAAGGCATTTCCAAATTCTTTCTTGCAGCTTATAGTAAGTGCTTTATATGAACAGGAATATGCTTGTTAATTCAGGTGGGAATGGCTTTTCTTCTAGATTACATTTGGCACCCACCAGCTGTCTTTGGTAGCACACAGCAATAGGCTCCACTATTTGGGAGAGGTGATTGCCACTTACTCTTTGTTAGTCTTGAACATTATCACTCTTAAGATAACCAAATGAATTTTAGATCTGTATTCTTCTGTGAGTACACTTCACATCTTCAGGAATGGCTCTAGCTGAGAAAGAATGCAAATATTCATATTAAAATTGATTTCTTTGTTTTGTAGTAGGAGGAAAAAAAGGATCTCTTTGTGAGAGCAATCAGTTGCATTGTGAAATTTATGTTTCTTTGCATTATTTTTTTTTTTTTACAGGAAAAGCTTTTGTCCAGATCTCTTCAAAGAGGTGAAGATCTTCAGTTTGATCAGGTAGGAGACATATGATTTAAAGCTGGTTTTAGTGGATTAAGGTGGCCTGACTTTGCAGAATAGTGGTTCCACTGTTGTAATGACTTGGAAGGTCCACATCTGAATCAGCATCAGAAGAGTTAGACCTTGCATGTTAATTAGACTTCATTTTCCACTGTAAAATATTACAGTAAGAAACTACTAGAACAGATTAATTATTTGAAGGGGACAGTGAAAGATGGTGGAGGAAAGATGCTGAAATATGGTAGGGAACAAAAAGACTTAATTTGCATCTATAACAGAGGCTTTGTGTAACCTTAGCCTGCATCACTTCATCACAGCTGAAATATTTCACCAAATGCAATATGCACTCTGTAAAAAAATCCTCTCTGGTAGCTTCCTGATGCATTGGGAGTGATAATGGGAAAGCAGTGGTACTGAAATGTTAACATTTTAGAGGTCTACCAACAGAAAAATGTCCTCCTCATTTTCTACAGTTTCATCTCTTTTAGCTAAATTTACCTTTTGGTTCCCATTAAAACCTCAACAGCAAATTCTACCATTTGAAAACTAAAAAAGTATTGATTTTGCACATGGGGATCTAATGGCAGCCCCCTTGGTCTGGTTCTGCTTCCAACAGAAGCAACAATTCCATTAACCTGCTCTTGCACTTTTTCATGATGAGGGCAGGGAACACCTTGCTCAAGCATTCCTCTTTGCTCTAGTGAGACCCCACCTTGAATACTGCATCCAGTTCTGGTGTCCCCAGCATAAGAAGGACACAGAGATGTTGGAGAGAGTCCAGAGGAGGGACAACAAATATGATCCAAGGGCTGGAGCACCTCTGCTATGAGGATAGGCTGAGGGAACTGAGGATGTTCAGCCTGGAGAAGAGGACACACCAGGGGAACCTTAGAGCTGCCTGCCAACAGCTGAAGGGATCCTGCAGGAAGGCTCCAGAGGGACTTTGAATCAGGGGGTCTAGAGACAGGACAAGGGGAAATGGTTTGAAGCTGAGGCAGAACAGGGTTAGACTGGATCTTAGGAAGAAGTTCTTCAGTATGAGGGTGGTGAGACTCTGGAATTGGAATAGCCTGCCCAGGGAGGTTGTGGCTGCCTCCTGCCTGGGGGTGTTGAAGGCCAGGTTGAATGAGGCCTTGAGCAGCCAAGTCTAATTGAGAAGTGTCCCTGCCCACAGTGGGGAGCTTGGAGTAGCTCTGAGGTCCCTTCCAAACTAAGCCATTCTGTGATTCTGCATGAACTTACAGAACATGAATATGATGAATATGTTTGTACATTTCCCTACTTGTATACACAACCAAAGGAGTTCTACTGAGTTCCTGTAACTTAATAGCTGATTGGTTAACAAGTTAACTACTCAGAAGATTAAAAAGATCTCCCCTGAAGTTTCCATTTGGTTTCACCTGTCCCTTGCCCTTCCCCAAACCTGAAGAATCAGGATGCTTAAAACTAAGCCAAAATAAATAATGCATTGCTGTTATCTTGGTTTTCTGGAATAGTGAATAATAGATAAGTTATACCATGAGGATGGCTTTTATTGAACCCTCTGATTTGAAAGACACAAGAGGTAATTAATACCTGGCATCAGTGAACAACATAGAAACTCCCCAGCCAGAGCTTTGGGGATGGGCTTGCTCCCTGCTGCCTCCCACGTATCCTTCTCCAGTCATTTTCCTCTTTGAGCTTGGAAGGAAGCCTGGAGAATTTAAGTTTCATACCACATGGAAGTTTTCCTTCTATAATACTTTCTGTTGCCATTGCTTCTTGGATGAGTTTAGAAGCACACAGGTTTGTGAGCGGCAGACAGGGGAGTTATGCTGTAAGGGAACATAGCCTGAGATCTACACTAGGCAAGTGTATTGGAAGTAGAGTAGGGTATCAACAAGGCCAAGTGTAAGGTCCTGCAGCTGGGTAGGCACAATCCCAAGCACAGCTCCAGGCTGGGTGGGGAATGGCTGAGAGCAGCCCTGAGGAACAGGCCCTGGGGGTCTGGGGTGAGGAAAAGCTCAAGATGAGGCTGCAGTGTGAGTGCAGCCCAGACAGCAACTGTGTGCTGGGCTGCAGCAAGAGCAGTGTGGGCAGCAGGGCAAGGGAGGGGATTCTGCCCCTTTGCTCTGCTCTCCTCAGACCCCAGCTGCAGTCCTGTGTGCAGTTCTGGAGCCCCCAGCACAGGAAGGACATGGAAGTGTTGGAGCCAGTCCAGAGGAGGCCACCAAGATGCTGAGAGGGCTGCAGCAGCTCTGCTGTGAGGACAGGCTGAGAGAGTTGGGGCTCTGCAGCCTGGAGAAGAGAAGGCTTCCAGGAGATCTTAGAGTAGCCTTCCAGTATCTGAAGGGGGCCAACAGAAAGGCTGGGGAGGGACTATTGACAAGGTCTTGCAATGCCAGGACAAGGGGCAATGGGTTTGAACTGGCAGAGGGGAGATTGAAAGTGGATGTTAGGAGGAAGTTGTTTGCAGTGAGGGTGGTGAGACACTGGCACAGGTTGCCCAGGGAGGTTGTGTCTGCTCCCTCCCTGGAGGTGTTCAAGGCCAGGTCGGACAAGGCCTTGAGTGACCTGTACTAGTGGGTTGAAACTGGATGATCCTTGAGGTCCCTTCCAACCTTACCATTCTATGATTCTGTGATCTAAAAGGCTCTTATTTTTGTTTGTCTACTAACCAAGAAACCATGTTTTTGAAGGTTACACACTTCAGGAGGGTTGCCTGCTACCTCCCATTTGTAATCTAAAAGTACTTCCGAGATAGGTGCAGAACATTTGGGGACATCCTAAAATCTCTGCCTTTTCTCAGTGCTTTTATCCAGATTATCTGTATAGAGTTAAGGTCCTGTGGTTCTCATGAGCTGGGACACATTTTGTTTGCTTCTATTTTATCTTGCTGTGTCACACAAAAAGGATCTTGAAGGGTGTTTGCCAACCAAAGTGATTCTGTGAAATTTACAGTAATCCTCCTAGGCAAAAACGATTTTACGTTGTAAAATGAGGTGATAAATGCTTTTTAACGTTGAAAACCAATTTGAAAAGGTGGTGATTTGGGGCATTTTAGGTTGTTTTATCATGCTAAACTATTTTTCTTACTTTTTTTTCCCCCCCCTCTTAGTTGATAAGCTCTATGAGCTCAGTAGCAGAGCACTGTCTCCCCTCCTTATTACGCACCTTGTTTGACTGGTACAGGCGCCAGAATGGAACAGAAGATGAATCTTATGAATACAGACCTCGGTCGAGCACAAAATCCAAGGGGTAAGAGTTTGCCTGGCAAGAGTCTCTGAATCTTTTTAGTGTGCTTTCTTGTAAGAAAATATATTTGTATTCAGATGTACCATTACTGTGCAGAAAGAGGGTTGGGCTTCTCCAAGGTAGCTCATTTGGCTTGCTTAGATGATGCGCATCAAGTGACTTTATGTTTTACAGAAGGTTGGATGCTGGATAATTCCAAGCTAGTTTGTCCTCCTTTTGAATTGTTTTGGCTGTTGAGAGATCCTTTCAGGAGGGGGCAAGGTGCTGCACCAGACCCCAAATTCTTTGTAACCATCCCTTTTATGTACCCCTGATATGAAAGACATGTCTGTGTCTGTGTTCTGATTTCTCTGTGATACCTGTGCTCTTGGTTTCTTCTTTCAGAGATGACCAACAACGTGAAAGAGATTATCTACTTGAAAGGAGGGACTTAGCTGTAGATTTCATTTTTTGTTTAGTTTTAATAGAAGTTCTAAAACAGGTAAGCTCTTTTGCTTTGGCAAACTTCATCTTTCTCTTTTAATGTCAGTTTTGATCATCTCCTTTCCATTTGTTTTGGTATCAAAAACTGAAGCACATACACAGTGAACATATGCATGTAATCTCAGCTGCTGAAAGTCTTTGGCTTCTCCTGTCTTATCTTTGCATGCTTCCAATATCTGAAGGGGGCCTGCAGGAGAGCTGGGGAGGGACTATTGACAAGGTCTTGTAATGACAGGATGAGGAGTAATGGGTTTAAACTGGCAGAGGGGAGATTGAAACTGGAGGTGTTCAAGGCCAGGTTGGACGAGGCCTTGAGTGACCTGTACTAGTGGGAGGTGTCCCTGCCTATGGCAGGGGGTTGGAACTAGATGGTCCTTGAGGTCCCTTCCAACCTTACCATTTTATGATTCTATGATGTTAGGAAGAAGTTCTTTGCAGTGAGGGTGGTGAGACAGTGGCACAGGTTGCCCAGGGAGGTTGTGGAGCACAGAACCACCCAATGTCATCTTTGATCACATTGGGTGATTCTGTGCTCCACAACTTCCCTGGAGGTGTTCAAGGCCAGGTTGGATAGGCCTTGAGCAACCTGTTCTAGTCGGAGGTGTCCCTCCCTCTGGCAGGGGGATTGAAACTGGATGATCTTTGAGGTCCTTTCCAACTTAAACCATTCTATGATTATCTCAGTTCCTATGTCTTGGGTCCACCAAGTCAAAGCTGCAAAAAGCAGAACTGTAACAAAAGCCATTCTGTTTATGTTCAGTATCTGTTGTCAGCTTAAGCATCTTTGAAACATGATGTGAAATCATTGAATGACAAGATGAATATGTCACTTTAAAAAACATTTTGAAAGAGTGTGGAATTTTTGGCCTTATAGTGTAGTGCTGGATGATGGCATTCACAGTTTCTGTTAAAAGAGAATTTGCATTTGTCTGTAGACAGGAGGACAGAGTTTGGCTTTAAGTAACAGCAATTTTTTGTCTTGTGTTTTTTGAGAGGAGAAGATATGATAAGAACCAGTTGGAAACACAAAGCAAACTGGAGAGTGAATTTCACATATGTATAGCATGAAAAGTCAATGGCTTTCTGTAGTAAGTGAAGCAAGGACTATGGTTTAGTTTGCAGATAATTTCTAGTAGGTTTATATTGATGTGCTCCTGCATGGCATATCTGTCATATAGAGAAAAATGGAAACAGGAAACTAAAAGAGCTGCCTGTTTGCCATGAGGCACCAAACAGGCATCCCAACTGATATTTCTACACTCTTGTGCACACAGATGCAGAGAACAGTTATTGAAAACATGAAAATCCTCTGTGTTAGCATTTTACACAAAGCCTTTACTTTGTGCTTTCTGAAAGAGAAAGGGAGATGGAATAGGTTGTGTAGGATTTCAGGCTTGTATGGGTAGCTTCTCTGTTTTGAGCCACTAGTTTTTGTGTGGAGGAAAGCAAATGTTGCCAGTGATTCTTTCCCAGGAGAGGTGTGCCCAACTTTTGATCTTGAAGAGAGTCACTCCTGTAGTGCTTGCTGAGCTTCTTAACCTGTATTGATTGATAGGTATTCATAAATAGGTATTTTTTTTGCTAAGAATATTGTGGTCTTGAAGAGAATCACTCCTGTAGTGCTTGTTGAGCTTCTCAACTTGTGTTGATTGATAGGTATTGATAGATAGGTATTTTTTAATAAGAATATTGTGGTCTTGAAGAGAATCAGCTTCTCAACTTGTGTTGATTGATAGGTATTGATAGATAGGTATTTTTTTGCTAAGAATATTGTGTTCTTGAGGAGAGTCACTCTTGTAGTGCTTGGTGAGCTTCTCAACCTCTATTGCTTGATAGATATTGATAGATAGGTATTTTTTTGCTAAGAATATTGTGTTCTTGAGGAGAGTCACTCTTGTAGTGCTTGGTGAGCTTCTCAACTTGTATTGTTTGATAGGTATTCATAAATGGGTAATTTTTTTGCTAAGAATATTGTGTTCTTGAGGAGAGTCACTCTTGTAGTGCTTGGTGAGCTTCTCAACCTGTATTGATTGATAGGTATTCATAAATAGGTATTTTTTTTGCTAAGAATATTGTGGTCTTGAAGAGAATCACTCCAGTAGTGCTTGGTGAGCTTCTCAACCTGTATTGCTAGGTGGGTATCTTTCTGATAGGAATATTTCCTTGCAAGGGGCCCTTAAACTTCAGTTCACCACATGGGCCAGTTCAGTATTAAATGTTATCTACAGGGCTGATTGTCTGTTCTGCCTATTAATGTGAGTCTGCAGCCAAACAGAGCACAGAAGGGATGTTTTGTTATCAATAAATGTATTTACATTCACATCACATCTGTCTTCCTGGAAGCCCTGTCATCATTTAATTCTTAGAAGCTGGCTTCATAGGGTGCAAAGGGTGCAAATATTCAGCTGCAATATGCACAGAGCACAAGTGGAGAGAGGTTGACAGGCATGACCTATGTAGGAACAAAAATCTTTTGCTTAAATGACTACATATTACTCACTGCATGAATATACATATAAATAGGCAGTTCCAGTAACTGGAAGCTATTGGACAAATAGCTTTGTTCACAGTAAGTGCTCCATTTTCTGTAGACAAGGCACTAATCTTTTCTTCTAATGTATTTAGTGAATACATTCATCATTCTTGAGCAGTAACATTTGGTAGGGCTATCCTAGTCCATACCTAAATTGATTTGAAATTTTAAAGATATTAGGACTTCATAACTGTAAATACTTTTGATTTTTTTCAGTAAATGTTTTCTTTTAAACCTGAGAAAAGTGGTGCTGTCAAAGAGGAGCTCAGTAAAAAGCAGCCCTTCTAATCAATACTTGGTTTGGGTTTCTCACCAAAGTGTTACTTTTTGCTGGGAAGATTTTTGTATGTTCTAGTTGCTTTCATATGCAGAAAGTCTAAAATGGAGATGATTTTGTCTTCTGCGTTCTTATTTTCTTGATAATTATTTTCTTGTTACCTTTCCTATAGGATAAATTGCCTTATGAGGTTAAATCTGTAATGGGAACACCAGACAAGGCAGAAGGTGTGGCAAGGTGTAGTTAACCTAGTCTGATAAATTGTGGTGAAAATTCAGTGTTCACATGCAAACTAACTGAAGAAGATATCAGTACAGGTTGTGTAAATGCTCATAAACTGCAGAACTAACTTGCTACCAGATGCCAACAAAGGATGTGTCTTTTAAACCTGCTGGGAGAGATGTCAGCAGGGCTCTGAGCAACCTGATCTAGTAAGGAATGTCCCTGCTTACTGCAGGGGGGTTGGACGAGATGACCTCTAAGAGGTCCCTTCCAACCCAGTGCATCCTATGGTTCTATGATCTCACAGCACTGTTTATTTATGCATACAGATGTGTGTATTTACATGCATAGAATCATAGAATGGTAAGGTTGGAAGGGACCTCAAGGATCATCTAGGAGCCTCCCAGCACAGGAAGGACATGGAAATGTTGGAGCAGGTCCAGAGGAGGCCACAAAGATGCTGACAGGGCTGCAGCAGCTCTGCTATGAAGACAGGCTGAGAGAGTTGGGGCTCTGCAGCCTGGAGAAGAGAAGGCTTCCAGGAGAC
>WBNM01017317.1:0-17601 GCA_013399055.1 Ramphastos sulfuratus | reverse complement strand
TCTATGATTCTATGATCTGTCCTTTCACTGTCACTGCACTTTATGAACTCTTCTCTTGGCCAGCATTGCATAAACCAAGTCAGCTCCTCAACGAGCCTCACACCCTGCATGCAAACCTGCTGCCATTTGTCAGTCCAGCATTGAAGTGTCTTGAAGAGGAAATGCTATGTTGTGTTCTCTGTCAGCAGTCCATCTAGAATCTCTCTCTTGGACACACCTCAGGAGGTTCCTGGTTAAAAAGAAAGAAGGAAAAGTTACTATCATCCAGTTTTATGCTACTCTTCCCTTTGAAAAGCTCAGCCTTCAGACAAAATCACAAAAGCTCTAAATAACATGAAATTAGTGGAAAACCAAACTTTTCCGGGAAAAACTAGTGGGAGAGTTGGTGTTTTTTAAAAAGTTTTCCTTGATTACTGATTTTTCTCTCAGTTGCATGGGTTTGGGATGTGAAAACAAGGCCTGGTGAGAGTTCTCAGAGGCGACCCCAAACAATCCTTAAACTCCTGACTTGATGCTCAAATGTGGTTCATTTTCCTCTGCTATAAAAGCAAACTGGATTCTAACATATCTTCCTTCCCTGCAGGGCTCTGCAGCAATCAGCTACTGACCAATGATCAATCTGCTCAGCAGTGAAGGTCACAGCAATGCAGGGAGAGTGTCTGCCAGGTGGGTCAGTACTTTGCGGGGTCTCAGAGCTTCGGTGGCCTGGGGTGGCTGTGAGTTGTGGAGCCAGGCTGTGGCAGAAGGCCAGAGCTGGCCAGTGGCTGTGGCTGCAGCGTGCTGTGGTGTTTGTGTCACTACAGGGGTGGGCAGAGGCTGCCATGAATGTGTCAGGAGGCAGCGTGGCCTCAGTATGGTCTGAGTCAGGAGTGAGGAAGGCATGGGGGCAGGTTGGGCTGGACAAGGGCCAGGGAAAAAGCGTAGGTCCTCACCCTGCATCGAGGGCCTGGCTGCTCACGAGAGCAACTTGGGCAGGGCATGGTGCTGCTGGTACCAGGGCTGGGCTCGGTCCTTGCTGCCTCCCACCTGCCTGGCCCCCTCTCCTCTCTGCCCCCAGCTCTCTGTGGCTTCTGTCCCTGCTCCCACCACCACTAGCTCCCTACAGGCCATGGCTACCATGGTTGCCATAAGAGGCTTCTCTGGGATTTTGACCTTGATCATCACGCGAGTGCAAGAGTCCGACCCTGAGCTGTTTGAGGCCACGAGTGCGTGAGGCAGTGTGATGCAGAGCCAGGAGATGGCGTGGCTGCTGCAGGAGCTGGAGCAGAGGAGCCAGGAGATGAGCATCCAGGTGGCCATGATCCAGGAGCAGGGTGGTGTTGCCTGGCAGTGGCAGTTGCTGCAGTCCTTCTTCCCTTGGCACTTTGCTGGCCGGTCACAAAATGGAGCCATGAACCAGCCAGCAACAGCAATGAAGAGAGCTTCAACAGCTACTACATAGTTCATGAGAAAGAAGAAAAGGAGCAGGAAGAGGAAGAGTAGCTAGAGGATGAAGGAAGTGAAGAAGAAGATCCTGATGATATAAAGGATACAGATATGATTTTTGCAAAGAGTATTGACTGGCCTACAAGAGCTGAAAGGTGGAGGAGCTGGTGGGGAAACTCATCCACGTGTATCAAGAGCTCTCCTCCAGTACTTATTTTCCCTTAACATAGCAAGCCAGGAAGGTTTCTGGTCAGAAAACTGGCAGGTTTCTCTCCTAAGAGGACAATGCCAGGCTGAGATCTGGAGTGAGGATGCTTTATCAAATCACTGATCACCCAGACAGGAATGGGTATGATTGAGGGTAGAAGGTCCCAGCTTGGATTCTCTGGACTTGTCAGACCCAAGCTACTTTTACTGAGGTAGTTTCTCCTTCCTAAGTGGGCCTCATCTGTGCCTTCCCATGAAAGCTGTGGGAACTTCAGCGATTGTCACCATGCCATTCTGGGAATGTTTCTTTTGTCAGTTTCCAGTAAAGTCTGACCCTCTGCAAAGTTCCATTTCTGTCCTCATTTCTGACACCTTTTGCTTTGCCACTCCTCAGGTCCACGTGGCCAGAGAGCTTCTGCACTGTGTGTGTGTGTGTGTGGAGTCACCGTGTGCCCACATCTGTTGCCGGTGAAGAGTCTGCTGGGGGTACCCAACGGTGATACTCCCCACACACACCAGCAGAGTGTGCTTTGAGACACAGCAGAGATGCAGGGGGATAAGAAATTATTTAATTGGTCCTTAATCAGGATAAAACAGGTGGGAATCTGACCCCATTCTTCTATAACAGTGGGACACAGTTTCATAGAACCATAAAATTGTTTTTGCTGGAAAAGACCTTTAAGATCAAGTCCAACAGTTATCTAACTGTGCCAAAGCTGGTGCTAAACCATGTCCCTCAGCACCATGCCTCTGTGCCTTTTAAGCACTTCCAAGGATGGGGATTCAACCATCTCCCTGGGCAGTCTGTTCCAGTGTTTGAGAACCCTTTCAGAGAAGGAGTTTCTTCTAATGTCCAACCTAAACCTCCTTTGGTACAACTTGAGGCTGGTTTCTCTTTTCCTATCACTTGTTCCTGGGGAGAAGAGATCAATCTCCACTTCACTCCAACCTCCTTTCAGCAGTTTGTAGAGAACTTCTTCCCTTAGCCTCCTTTTCCCCAGAGTAAATAACCCCAGTTCCCTCAGCTGCTCCTCACCAGACCTGTTCTCCACACCCTTCATCTGCTTCATTGTCCTTCTTGGAGTGAGGCATCCAAAACTGAACTCACCACTCAAAGTGTGGCCTCACCAATACCCAGTACAGGGGAGCAATCACTGCCCTTTCCTTCTGGCCACACTATTACTCATCCAGGCCAGGGTGCTGGTGGCCTTCCTGGCCACCTAGGCACATACTAGCTCACCTTTATCTGTCTGTCAACCAGCACTCCCAGGTCCTTTTCCACTGGGCAGTTTCCATCCACTCTTCCCCAAACCTGGAGCACTCATGGAGTTGTTGTGACCCAAGTGCAGGCCCCAGCACTTGGTCTTGTTGAACCTCATCCCACTGACCTTTTCCATTGATTCAGCCAGTCCAGATCCCTCTCTCGAGCCTTCCCACCCTCAAGCAGACCCACACTCCCAGCTTAGTTTCAGCTGCAAAGTGCATTCAGTCCCCTGGAGATGTTCCTGCTCAGTGTAGGGGGCTTGGACTACATGATCTTTAAAGGTCCCTTCCCACCCAAACCAGTCTATGATTCTATGTTTCTGTGATTTAACCACAGGGAAACTTCAGTCCCCAAGAACACTGTCAGACAAGGGCATGTTCAGCTGTGAGGAACCAAGCAACGAAGGCCAATCTGTTCTGCCCACAGAGCTGCTTTGGTTCAATAGAGGATGATAGATGATACAGCAAAAAATGGCTGTGTAATCAAGAAACCACCCTTTTCTTGATGACATCTGTGCCTCACAAAATCATACCCCACAGGCAGGAGTGGGAGTAGCAAGACTCTGCTTCCTCTGGCTTTTCTTTTGAGCTGAAAAAAAAACCCCAAACCCAAACCCCAAAACCCCCAAGCAAATAATAAAACATTTCAGTGCCTCAACATTTTCCCTAAAGTTAAAGCCATGAAGGCAAACAAATTTCCCTAATTCAACCCATTGTACAAGTGGTCAAAAGCATTTTAAAGAATTCCACCCAAAGTCACCTAATCCTTTTTTTTTTTCTTTAATGCAGGATGTTGATCCATCTCTAGCTGAAAAGTGAACAAATTGAACCAGCTCTGCCTTGAACCTGTTTTCTCAGTTTGTTTCTCTTTTTAAGGACCTTCACATGTCCTGATGGTGAGTCAATCACTAAACCAGATAAATGAGCATAGGAGCAGAGAGGCTGCTCACATGGGGTTGACCTGATGAAGGGCCACTTGAAGATAGCCAAATGCCAGCCAGGTGATCATTTCAGGACACAAACCAAGTGCTGCAGTCCCTGGATGAGGTTCAGCATCAAGAGTCCTGACCTCATTTATTGAGCCTGCAGTTATGAAATGCCAAGAGATTATGCAAAGAGCTTTCCTCCCTCTAATCATATGAGGCAGGAGACATGAAGTCATTGTCCTAAAGCCCAAGGTGAAATCAAGGCTGATCCCAAATGTCCCAGGGATGTGTTTTGTATTGCTATAGAAAGAAAGAGTGATCCTGCCTGATCTGTAGTGAGGTGGATGTTGGTTTCTTATCACAAGTCTTGTGGGGAGCAGCTGGAGGAACTGGAGAAAAGGAGGGGAGATCTTCTGGCTCTCTACAACTCCCTGAAAAGAAGTTGGAGCAAGATCTCTTATCCCGAGTGATAGGACAAGTCTAAAGGGCTTCAAGTTGCATCAGGGCAGAGGGGAGAGGTGAGAGGGTTTGGAGGGGGAATGTAGGTTGGATATCAGAAGAAAATTCTTTACTGCAAGCATTCTCAAACACTGGAACAGGCTCCCAGGGAGGTGCTTGAATCCCCATCCCAGAAGTGTTTAAAAGTGTTTAAAAGAGATGTGGTGCTGAGGGATGTGATTTAGCACCTGACTTGGCAGAGTTAAGCAATGGATGGACTCAACGATCTTCAANGACCTGGAGTGATTCCAGGGATGGGGCATCTACCAATCTCTGGTCAACCTGGGACAGGATCTCACAACCCTCAGCATCAAAAATTTCTCCTTTCTCTCTATCCTGACTCTGANCAACCAAAATGATTCTATGATTGATCTGGCTGTTTTCTTGCATCAGCTTTTTGGGAAAGTTGGCATTTAGAATTCCACTCAGAAGAGTTTCCTGGGATTCAGTGTTAGAATTAAGGAGCTAATTACCTGCCTGCAGCAGTAGGTTTTGTTCCAGGAAGAAAATCCANCACCTCCTGTCCTGTCCCAACAGGCCCTGCTCAAAGTCTGTCCTGAACTTTCTTCTAGGTCCCCTTTAAGTTCTAAAGGCCATGTGTCAATGCTTCCACCATACAGAAAAATCCTCTCCATCAAGGGAAATAATTCCACTCTCCCCACAAAACCAAAGTCCACAGAAGGTGCTGCTGACTTCTCAGAAGTCAGACTGGGTTTGGTGTCTGTAAACACAGCTTTAACCCTTTATGCCACTGGGGAATATTAACAGAACTTCCTGCTCCATGGAGATCTGAGCTTGGAGTTCTTTACTGTGAGGGTGGTGAGACAGTGAAAACAGATTGCCCAGAGAACTTGTGGATGCCTCATCCTTGGAAGTGTTGAAGACCAGGCTGGATAAAGCTTTGAGCAGCCTGGTCTAGTGGGAGGTGTCACTGCCCATGACAGGGGTTTGGAACTAAATGATCTGTAATGTCCTTCCCAACTCAAGCTTTCTGTGATCCTATGGAGAAGTCTCACTGGAGAGCAATTCCTAACCAAGCCCAGACATTCTGCACTGGAAAGCAATCATAGAATGGTAAGGTTGGAAGGAGACCTCAAGGATCATCTAGTTCCAACCCCCTGCCATAGGCAGAAATGCTTCCCACTAGTACAGGTTACTCAAGGCCTCATCCACCCTGGCCTTGAACACCTCCAGGGAGGGAGCAGCCACAACCTCCCTGGACAACCTGTGCCAGTGCCTCACCACCCTCACTGCAAAGAACTTCCTCCTAACATCCAGTCTAAATCTTTCCTCTGCCAGTTCAAACCCATTGCCCCTTGTCCTGTCATTGCAAGACCTTATAAATAATCCCTCCCCAGCCTTCCTGTAGGCCCCCTTCAGATACTGGAAGGCTACTCTAAGATCTCCTCAACTCCTAACCAACAGCCCAGACACTCTGCTCCCCAGCACCTGAGCTGCCTCAGCCACAGCTCACAAAGTCCAGAAGACCCTTGTGTTAGGGGCTGATGTTCTTGAGAGCTTCAGTGGGAGCACAGAGTTCCACAGCCTCAGCCCCTGTAGTTATGCAATCCCTGCTTGACTGCAGCTTGCGTCAGCTGGTGGAAATGCTCTGCACAGTCAGGTTTGCTGCTTCCCACTTTGGAAACCTACTTGGAAGATCTCAGAATCATAAACATTATCCACCAAACCTCTCCCATATGCAGTAAGAAACTCCAGGAGCTGCTAATTAGTCAGTAATTAAGCATCTCTCTTGGGCCAGAATTGTAGATTTGGCTTCTCCCAGTTAGTTTGCTCCTGAGGTAATGGTGTACTCAGCACACATGCAAACACACACAAAAATCCAACAAACCACCCCAAATTCTCTTCTTTACATTTTGATTGGATTATAGAATTGCTTTAAACTCCACGGAGATGATTAGGAAAAGTGTGGGTTTATGCAGCAGTTACCATGGGAACCCAAGTGGAGGAGATCTTTCTAAACCCAAAGTCAGACAGATTGTGTTGCAGACAATTAATATTGTCTCACATCTTTATTCATCAGCTTTAACTCTTTCCTGCACTCCTCTGAAATAGTTTTTTTATCTCTTTTAAAGTAGCAAAGAGATTCTGCTCCCTCAGGGATTCACCCCTCTCTTTGTATCCAGCCCTGGGTTAGCTTCATCTTCTTCTTTTGCTTTGCCTCTTTGGTGTGGAGACATCTCTGGGCACTTTCAGCTGGGATTCAGTTTAGGATCATAGAATCATAGAATCATAGAATGGTAAGGTTGGAAGGGACCTCAAGGATCAGCCAGTTCCAACCCCCTGCCATAAGCAGGGACACCTCCCACTAGCACAGGTCACTCAAGGCCTCGTCCAACCTGGCCTTGAACGCCTCCAGGGAGGGAGCAGCCACAACCTCCCTGGGCAACCTGTGCCAGTGTCTCACCACCCTCACTGCAAACAACTTCCTCCTAACATCCAGTTTCAATCTCCCCTCTGCCAGGTCAAACCCATTGCCCCTTGTCCTGTCATTACAAGACCTTGTCAATAGTCCCTCCTCAGCCTTCCTGTAGCCCCCTTCAGATCCTGGAAGGCTACTCTAAGGTCTCCTGGAAGCCTTCTCTTCTCCAGGCTGAACAACCCCAACTCTTGTAGCCTGTCCTCATAGCAGAGCTGCTGCAGCCCTCTCAGCATCTTTGTGGCCCTCCTCTGGCCTGACTCCAACAGTTCCATGTCCTTCCTGTGCTGGGGGCTCCAGAACTATACACAGTACTCCAGATGGGGTCTGAGGAGAGCAGAGTAAAGGGGAGAATCACCAGAAATTGGACTGGATGATCTTGGAGGTCTCTTCCAACCTGGTTGATTCTATGATTCTATAAGTGTCAAAACTCCTGATCTGTCAGATCAGGACACAGTGGTGGGTGAACTGAGTTGTTCTCATTGCTTCTTATTTGGCTTTTCTGCTTGAGGCCACAACTCAAATACTGGGTTCAGCTTTGGGACCCTCACTCTAAGAAGGACACTGAGGTGCTGGAACAGATCCAAAGAAGGGCAGCAAAGCTGATGAAGAGTCTAGAGCACAAGTCTTCTGAAGAGCAGCTGAGGGAACTGGGATTGTTCAGCTTGGAGGAAAGGAGGCTGAGGGGAGACCTTCTGGCTCTCTACAACCTCCTGAAAGGAGATTGGAGCCAGGTGGGGATTGGTGTCTTCTGACAAGAAAAAAAAAAAGACAGAACAAGAGAAAATGGCTTCAGGTTGCAGCAGAGGAAGTTTGGGTTAGATATCAAAAGAAAGTTCTTGACTGAATGGGTTCTTAAACACTAGATCAGGCTCCCCAGGAAGGTGGTTGTATTCCCATCCCTGGAGGTGTACAAAAGATGCAGAGATGTGGTGCTGAGGGATGTGGTTTAGCTTAGTAGGGTTAGATAATGGTTGGACTTGATGACCTTACAGGTCTTTTCCAGCCAAAACAATTCTGTGATTCCATGGTTCTGTAAGTACAGGAGGACAAGCTCTGCTCTAGTTCTGCTGCCCACACTATTGCTGATCCAGGCCAGGATGCTGTTCGTCTTCTTGGCCACCTGGGCACACACTGGGACATCTTCATCCAATTTTCAACCAACACCCCCAGGTCTTTCTGTGCTGGGCAGCTTTCCAATCATTCTTCTCCAAGCCTGGAACATTCATGGAGTTGTTGTGATCCAAGTGCAGGACCTACTGACCTTGCTGGTTCTACAGTGCTTTGCACTGATTGAAAGTTGGTGTTGGTTCCAGAAGGCAGTGAATGTTGTGGTGGTTGAAGTCCAGCTGCTGTATTTTAGTGACAGGAAACCTGTTGCTCTGAAGCCAGCACAGGGATCTGCCTCACACAGGGTAAAATGCTATTAAAAATGGTTCCTTGTAAAATGTCACTTTGGCAAGGGAAAGCTCAGTGCAGATGTTCTAGTAGTGAATTAGGAGCTCCAGCAGATGCTGCATGCAGAGGACTTGCTCAAGCAAGACAGAAAATAGGCCATATGGAACTCATTATACTCAGTCAATAAAAATAATCCACTTTCAGCCCAGTTTCTAGCCTTAAAAATTTGTGAGGCAGGCAAGATGCTAAGAAGGTCAGTGGTTTCCAGGGATCAAAGAAGAGTGTGCCAGCAGGTTGAGGGTGGTTCTCATGCTCCTCTACTCAGCCCTAGGGAGGCTAAATCTGGAGAACTGGGTCCAGTTCTAGGCTCTCCACTTCATGAGAGTCAGAGAACTACAGGACAGAGTCCAGTGGAGGCTACAAAGGTGCTGAGGAGCCTGGAGCATCTCTGTGAAGAGGAAAGGATGAGAGAGCTGGGGCTGTTTAGCCTGGAGAAAAGCAGCCTGAGAGGGGATCTGGTTCCCCCTTCAAGAGCTAAAGGGTGGAGGGCAAGAGGATGGGGCCAGTGACAGGACAAGGTGCAGTGGGCACAAACTGTAACCCAGGAGGTTCCATCTGAAGATGAGAAAAAAATTCCTTACTGTGAAGGTGCTGGAATCCTGGAGCAGACTTCCCAGAGGGGTTGTGGAGTCTCCTTCTCTGGACTCTCCCCATCACTTGCACCTTCTGCTCCTCTGTTCAAAAGAGACAGGGAACTACTGAAGTCCAGTGGAGGCTTTGAAGATGCTAAGGAGCCTCTAGCATCTCTGTGAGGAGAAAAGGCTGAGAGAGCTGGGGCTGTTGAGCCTGGGGAAGAGCACCCTGAGAGGGGATCTGATCAATGCTTGGCAAGAGCATTGGCTAGGAGGGGAAGAGAATGGGGCCTGACTGTTCTCATTGGTGCTCAGTAACAGGACAAGGTACAGTGGAACTCAGGACATTCTATCTGAACATGACAGAAATTTCTTTGGTGTGAGGATGCTGAAGCCCTGGAGCAGGCTGCCCAGAGAGGTTGTGAAGTCTTCTTCTCTGGAGAGACTCCAAACCCACCTGAACATTGTGATCCTGAGCAACCTGCTGTGGCTGACCCTACTTTAGCAGAGGGATTGGACTGAGTGATCTGCAGAGGTCCCTTGCAACCTCCACCAGTCCCTGACTGGTGAGATGTCAGTGTTTCCTACATTTTCCCTGCATCCATGGGAAATGAAGCCTGTGTAACTGGAGAACCTGGAAGCAGGCCACAAGAACCAGCAAGTGTTTATTTTGCCCACTGCTGCCTGTGGATGCATTCCCAGTCTGGAAGAGCAGACCAGGACCAGCCTTGAGCAGGCTTTGAATATCAAACCTGCAGGTTCACTGCAGTCTCTGAGGTGGGAAGAGTTTTTTTCTGGGGAGCCATTGAGGAAGTAATGTTGCTTTTGAAGCTGAAAATAACTCTTTCTGATAGACAACATCATCTGCAACAGGCCCATTAGGTCCCTGCTGGCAGACAGTGCTGGTGAGATGCAGTTCATGACACTCTAGCAAATGATGTTGGATTATTAGGTCAGATTAGATAAGATTATCCTCCTGGATACCAAGGCAAGCAGAGCTGTGGGCTGGGGGTGAAGATTTTCTGCACATCTCCAAACATCCAGGAGTTCTTTGGGCTGGACATCACCTCACTCATTTTTTTTTTCCCCACATCCCTTTTTCATGTACTTCATCCTACCCTATGAGGGTGTTGATGCCAGTCTCATTCTACTCATGACCTTGGTGTTGAGGTCAAATGACATGGTGCCAGCCAGTATCACAAATAGCTCTGTGGCCCCCTGAAAGCTTTGCTGTGTGCAGAAGAAGACAGGCTGGCTGGCTGGCTCTTGGCAGAAAAACTGCTGCTGGTTAATTGGAAGAAGACAAAAAAGAGGTTTGAATCAGGTTGGATTTTTTTTTTCCTCCTTAAACAAGACATCTGAAATGGAGGATGTAGCATCAAAGAATCCAGCAGAGTGGCACAGAAATAGCAGCAAGAGCATCTAATGAGGCAGGGAAGAAGACTCCTGACCCTGGTGAGGTTAGGAGGGAGACAGCACTTCCAAAGTTGTCATCATCTTTGAGTTCTAGAGAACATTTCTCCTCATGATTTTTTTTTTTGTTTTCCAACAATAAAAGAGAAGCACAGTGGTAGGATGGTAACAGAACAAAAGCTGTTCATATCCAGGCAAATGGATACTGACACTGGTGGGTGCTTGGTCAGGCACACAAGGGTATGAACAGCACATCAAAATGCTTCATTGAACAACTCTGCTCCACTTCTGCCCCTGGAAAGTCCTTCAGTGAGCAATCCCATTGAGGGCTGGTGCCAATGGGTGTTTGCTTTACTGGTGAGAGCTGGCNAGGCTGGAGAGAAGGGTGAAGTTCTTCATGCTGAGGGTGGTGAGGCATTGTCCCAGGTTGCCCAGACAGGTGGTGGATGCCCCATCCCTGAAACCATTCCAAGTCAGGTTGGACACAGCTCTGAGCATCCTGCTCTAGTTGCAGATGTCCCTGCTGACTGAATGGAGGGTTGGATTGAATAACCTTTAAAGGTCCCTTCCAACTCAGACCATTCTGTGATTCTATGATTTATCCTATGGATCCCAAAATGAAATTTGAGATGACTTTTCAATTTCTTCTGGGATGGAGACTCCACCAGTGCTCTGGGCAGCCTGCTCCAAACCTTGACAGCCTGTTGGTTGTGGAAATGGGTTAGAATCATGGATTTTTTTCTTGTGGGCAGTGCCTTTCTACAGAGGGTGTGGACTTGCCACCCTGGTTCTTACAACCATCTCCCATGGTTTTCTCTAAATCTTCTCATACTCTTTTCATAGCTGACTTATTTTTGCCCACTTTGGGAACTGCAGTCCTAGCCACAGGGCTCCCACCACAACAGCAGGGTCCACAGGGAGTTGTGACAGACAGGCTGTGCTAATGGTGGACGTGCTGGGTCACTCACAGGATGTCTTTTGTGTCATGTTCTACTTCCCTCCACCGCTCTCTCTTGTTGTTTGAGGGTCCAAGGGGTTGCTCTGAAGTACCTGGAGCTGGTACCTGAAGTACCAGAGCAAGAGCTGGCTGGATCTGTCACACCCTCTGTAACTCCAAATGGAAACCTGTTTGCACTAACAAAACATGGATTTATTTGTCCTTTGGCAAGAAAAAAACAGAGGCATTTTAATGTGTTTTCAGGGAATAATGTGAGTCAATGAAGCTGCAGTAAGAGCTCTGCCCTCTGTTCCTCAGAGGGTGTTCTCTCTGGCACAGATATCTGCAGCTCTGCTGTGAAGAGGCCCTGTACCACTTGCCCACACACCACTTACCACGGGTGCTCTAACTGCTGTGTAGGCTGATGCAAAATGTTCTTTCACCCACAGCTCTCTGCCTGCCTCTGCCTTGAAATGTCATTGAGAAACCAACCAGGAAAACAACCCAGTGAAGCTTCTCTCCTAGGAGTCCACTCCAGCCTCTACCCACTCACCTGCAGGTAGCAAAGGTAATGCTGGAGCAGGAAAAAAAGCATCTCAGAGCAAATCAAGTTCTTCTGGTAGTGCTCAGTGTGCTAAATCAGGGACAATCACTGAGCTTGAGGAAGCCTTCACTCCAATCATCACAAACACCTTCCTCAGCCAGAAGATGCTGACTGAAACTAAATGCCACAGGGTGAATCAGAAACCCAGCAGGGAGGTGGTGATGATCATGCTGAAACCTTTTTTTGAGTACAGCCAGAGTCATTTTTTGGTTATTCCAGTGTGGGGTGAGCTAGGAAGCAACACACAGGTCTTTGATTACCACAGACACAAGCTGGTTTCTGGTGGAGGAGCCCCAGCAGGGTTGAGCTGAGAGCTAAGAAAGCTGCTGCACAATCCCAGCTCTGCTGCAGGATTCACTTGAAAAGTGGTAGGATATTTGTTTGCCTTTCAATGAGGGACAGCCCATTACATGCAATATAACCAGCAGCAGAAGCAAGCTTCACCATGCAGCAGCAGAAGGTGCAAGTGATGGGGAGAGTCCAGAGAAGGAGACTCCACAACCCCTCTGGGAAGTCTGCTCCAGGATTCCAGCACCTTCACAGTAAGGAATTTTTTTCTCATCTTCAGATGGAACCTCCTGGGTTACAGTTTGTGCCCACTGCACCTTGTCCTGTCACTGGCCCCATCCTCTTGCCCTCCACCCTTTAGCTCTTGAAGGGGGAACCTTGATCAGATCCCCTCTCAGGCTGCTTTTCTCCAGGCAAAACAGCCCCAGCTCTCTCATCCTTTCCTCTTCACAGAGATGCTCCAGGCCCCTCAGCACCTTTGTAGCCTCCACTGGACTGTCTCCAGTAGTTCCCTGTCTCTCTTGAACTGGGGAACTCAGAACTGGGTCCAGTATCCCAGATGTGTCCTCTCTGAAGCAGAGTATATGGGGAGAAGAACCTCACTCAGCCTGCTGGCCACACTCTTCTGATTGCACCCCAGGGCACCATTTTCCTTCTTGGCCACGAGAGCACATTGCTGGCTCATGGTGAACCTGTCCACCAGCAGTCCTAGGTCTTTCTCTGCAGAGCAGTTTCCAGCAGGCCAGCCCCTCACCTGTACAGGGGTGCCAGGGTTATTCCTTCCCAGGTGCAGGACCCTTACACTTGTCCTTGTTGAACTTCATGAGGTTCCTCTCTTCCCAATTCTCCTCTCATTTTGATTTATTTATGCCTCTCTCATCTCAACCACAGCCGAGGCTGCTGCTCCCTGTTGGAATCAAAACTGAGTCTTCAGAGAAGCAAACCACAGACATGAAAACGTTCCCCAACAGACCCCATTTGGTTTCCTCCATAACACAATATGGTGCACCATAGCAGGGAGCTGCTCTGTCACTGCCACCAAGATAAACTCTTCTCTTCAGCAGAATTTATCTTTCCCTTGCAGTGCCTGAGCCACGGTGCCAGGAATCTGCCACCTCCCTGGAGACACCTCCTGCACAGACGTGTCTCATGCTGCCTGCCACCACATCTTCTGCAGCAGCAGCCTCTTATCCTCACTGTGTCTGCTGCCTTCATTATGGTAATGTCAGGCTTGATCATTTCCAAGGCTTATTCATGCAGCTGGTGGTGTTTCAGCAGAAATGCTGCAGATCAGTCATCTACATACCCCACCCCTTAAAAGGGGCAGGTTCACCAAGTTGGAACAGTTGTGAGCTGGCAGCAAACCCTCACCTAATGTGCATAACCTCCTGAGGTTCACCTCCTTAAGTTCAACAAGCCCAAGTCGTGCACATGGGTTGAGGCAATCTCTGCTATCAACACAGGCTGAGGAGTGAAGGGCTGGAGAGCAGCTCTGAGGAGGACTTGAAGGTGCTCATGGGTGCTGAACAGGAGATGAGCCAGCACCATTGGCTCCCAGCTCAAAGCCAGCTGTGCCCTGGGTTGATCCCCAGCAGTGTGGGCAGCAGGTGGGGGCAGGGGATTCTGCCCCTTTTTTCTGCTGTGACCCCACTTGCAGTGCTGGGGCGAGCGCTGGAGTCCTCAGCACAGGAGAGAGATGGACCTGTTGGAGCAGGGCCAGAGGAGGCCACAGCAATGATAGGAGGGTTGGAAGGGCTCTGCTGTGAGGCCAGGCTGAGAGAGTTGGGGCTGTTCAGCCTGAAGAATGCTCTAGGGAGACCTTCTGGTGGCCTTTCAGTGCTTAAAGGGGCTGATGAGAAAGCTGGGGGCTTTTGAACAGGGCCTGTTGCAACAGGATAAGGGATGGTGGATTTGAAACTAAAAGAGGAAGATTTCAACTGGAGAGAAGGGAGACATTTTTGACCCTGAGGATGGTGAGAAACTGTCCCATGTTTCCCAGAGAGGTGGTAGATGCCTCATCCCTGGAACCATTCCAGGTCAGATCGTTGAAGGCTCTGAGCCATCCCTGGAGGTGTTCATAAGATGCAAAGATGTGGTGCTGAGGGGCATGATATAGCACCAGGCCTGGCAGGGGTGGATAATGTTTGGACTCAATGATTTTAAAGGTCTTTTCCAACCAAAATGATTCTATAGTAGGTAGGTGGGCTGGAATCCCTTGTTGGGCAGTTGAGGGTCACCTGTTCTGGCTGCTCCTCCTCACAGGTGCCACCTCTGCCTTCCTGGCCCCTGAGGTGGGGCATAAGCTGTGGCTTGGTGTGTAGAGGAGCAAGTCTCAGGCTGAGCCTTTGTGCAGCTCAGCCCTTGGCAGGAACTGTCCCCATCAGCTTCTCCCTGCAAGAAGCAGCCCCTGGCTGTGCAAACCTGCCCTGACCTTCAGAGAGTGCCTCAGTGAGCAGACCCTGAGTCTGGGAAGTCACAGCACTGACCAGAGTCAGTTTGGGGCTAGCCCAAACCAGGACATGACACCAGCATCAGTCACCTCACTGTGCAGCAGGAAGCTCCCCAGATGTGACAGCCACAGAGAAAATCCTCCCTAATGAAACACTTCCCAGCAGTAATTGGATTTCCACTCTAAACTCAGTCATTATGCTGATTGCCCTTGTGCTTTAGAAGACCAGATGATGCCAGTGAGCAGCAGCTCTGGCTGATGGATCCATTTACTTATCTCTGCAGCAGGGAGTCAAGTAGGGGCATTTCCCTGCTCAGGAGTGTGAAATCCAGGTGGCCACGTGGCTCCAAGTGCTCATGGCTCTGCTCCAAAAAATGGGAGGGCTGGAAGCCCTCTGCTGTGAGGCCAGGTTGAGAGAATTGAGGTTGTTCAACCTGAAGAAGAGAAGGTTCCAGGGAGACCTTCTGGTGGCCTTTCAGTGCTTAAAGAGGGGCAGTTAGAAAGCTGAGGACAGACTTTTGAGCAGGGCCTGTTGTGACAGGACAAGGGGTGATGAGTTTAATCTGAAAGAGGGTAGATTTAGACTAGAAAGAAGGAAGAAATTCTCTGGTGTGAGGATAGTGAGACCCTGGCACCATTTTCCCAGAAAGGTGGTGGATGCTCCATCCCCAGAAGTGTCCAAGACCAGTTTGGCCAAGAAATGTGGTTGTAGTAGGAGTTATCCTTGCCTTTGGCAGGAGGATTGGAACTAGGTGACCTTTAAGGTCTGTTCCAACCCAAACCATCCTGAAGGGATTAGAAAGATGGACTTATTGATGGCTGCTGAACACAGTGATCCATCAGCCACTGCCAGCTCCTCATGCCCATGCTGTGGGAGCACAGCCAGGAAAGAATCAGACCCAAGCTGCCTTCTCACATCCTTTGCCCACAGCCCAGACAGTTGGTCATGGTTGGAAACAAAGCAGTGGGCAGGCTGGTCTCTGCTCAAAGCCCTGCAGCTATCCCTCTGTCTCCAGGCTGAGCAGATCCCTCTCTTCCTTGCAGATTCCCTATGTCCAAGTCCTTTTCCTCCCAGAGCTGATCCCAGTTCCCAGGAAAGCAGCAGAGAGCTCAGTGCTGGTTCCCATGCCAGCTCTGGGAATCACTCACCTTCTCCCCATCCTGCTGGGCAGTGCCTGTGTGTCCTCTTGGCCAGAGGCCAGTGGGCAGAACAGAGGCCCCACACCCAGCCAGCTGGCAGCCTGCAGGAGCTTCACAAATGCCATGGCACCAAAGGAGCCAGACAATTCATTTCATCTCCAGCCCAGTGCTGTGCAGGACTGTGTCCCTGTGGAACTGGTGCAGAGCCAGGGAATGCTCCTGTGAAAGCAGCACCAGAGTTCAGGAAGAAGGAAGCAGGGACAGCCTCAGACAAGTGCTGCCTAGGAGATGTTAAGTGGTTCAGATGGGCTTTGGAGCTGCCCAAGCCCTTTTTTAACAGCAGCAAAGAGCAGCCTGGAGACAAGACCTGGCTGTGGGGCATTGCTGGGGCTCCAGGAGGCTGTGAATGCCCAGTGCCCTGTGCTCAGCACTGATGAGGCTGCACCTCAAAGACTGGGTTGGATCCCTCACTACAGGCCTCACCTCANGAGCATCTTCATGGCCTCCTCTGGACCCGCTCCAACAGTTCAGTGTCCTTCATATTTGAGATGCACATTTTTAAGGACAGGTAATGAATGGCTGCAATAGATTGCCAGGGGATGAGGTAAACTCTCCATCACACTCAGCACTGATGCCACACCTGCCTCTCAGGGGGTGATGTTCTATCATCAGAGAGCAGCACAGCTGCTGGTTGTTGCTGGCCCACAGTGGGCATATCTAAACTGCTGCATAGTGTGGTGCCTCTGCCTTAAAGTCCTTGTTTTCCAACAACAAATGGTTCAACACCTGAGGGAAAGTCCTACAAAGCCACCACTTTTTTCATACTCTACTTGCATGCTCTCAGCATAGAGGGGCTTGGAAGGGACCTCTGGAGTTCATCCAGTCCAACCCCCCTGCTAAAGCAGGGTCCCCCACAGCAGCTTGCCCAGGATCACAACGCTCAGGCGGTTGTGAAATGTCTCCAGAGGAGACTCCACAGCCGCGCTGGGAAGCCTGCTCCAGGGCTCCAACACCTTCACAGCCAAGAAGTTTTTCCTTGGATGGAACCAGATGGAACCTCCCTGGTTCCAGCTTGTGCCCATTGCCCTTTGGCACCACTGAAAAGAGTCTGGCCCTGTCCTCTTGCCTGCCACAGGTCCTTTAGCTCTTGCCAAGCATTGCTCAGATCCCCTCTCAGGCTGCTCTTCTCCAGGCTCAACAGCCCCAGGTCTCTCAGCTGTTCCTCCTCACAGATATGCTCCAGGCCCCTCAGCATCTTTGTAGCCTTTACTGGACTCTCTCCAGTAGTTCCATGACTCTCTTGTACTGGGGAGCCCAGGACTGGACCCTGGGCTCCAGATACTACCTCACTAGGGCAGAGTAGAGGAGGACACTAAGGCTTTTCCTGGCTTCCCACATCAGAAAGCAGGCACCAGAGACCTACAAATTTGAACTAAGGGGGTTGAGTTGACCAACAAGACACATCCCTGTTTGCTCTGTGACCTGAGATGCAAACTCATCACAACTTAATACAACAGAACACGAGCCTGGGGACTTCTCACACTGCCATTTAATTTCTTCACCACAATCACATTAGCAAATTAATCCATTCCCAGCCCTATCACCATGCCATCCCATGGATATTGCTCCCCATCTGCCTCTAGATGTCTGACAGTTTGTTTACATGATCCTCAAGATGAGAAAACTCAGATGCTTTTGGCTCAGTACCAGGAGCAGCCTCTCTGGTAGCCGCCTGCAGTGGCAGCTCCCGAGGAATGTTAATGAACCATCACAACGTGTGTGGCTTCTGCTGGCGTAACTCCCAGGTGACATCTACTTCTGGTGGGACACAAAGGGGATTCATAAGCTGTCTCCTGTGCTTCCTGCCAGATGCATAGACCTGTATGGTTGACCTGATGGGGTGGCAGGGGTTGTGCTGTCACTTGGGCTGCATCGAAAGATGTGTCTCGAGAGAGGTGATCGTAGTGTGGCCAGCAGGACCAGG
>WBNM01017314.1:1370-18627 GCA_013399055.1 Ramphastos sulfuratus | reverse complement strand
GCCCAGCACACAGTTGCTGTCTGGGCTGCACTCACACTGCAGGCTCATGTTGAGCTTTTCATCACCCCAGACCCCCAGGTCCTTTTCCTCAGGGCTGCTCTCAGCTATTCCCCACCCAGCCTGTGTTTGTGCTTGGCGTTGTGCCTACCCAGGTGCAGGACCTTACACTTAGCCTTGTTGAATTGAATAATTGGGGGGATTGGACTAGATGATCTTTTGAGGTCCCTTCCACAGAATTCTGTGACTCTGTGATTAAAGTCCCACAAACAGAAGGAGTAAGTTTTTAACAGGGCAGTGTTTGAGATGTAAAGATATCCTGCAGCTATTCATTTGGGTGTTTTTAACGTGCCACACTTGCAGGATTTTAGCAAGTGCAATATCTATAGCTAAGGAGAAGCACCAAGCAACAGCCAGGAATAAAATGCAGAGACAGAAAGAGTGGAGGATCAGAGGGCAGACAGTGGGAGTTGTATATAAGATTTGCTCTGGAATTATTTGAGATGGAGAGGAACAAGGAGCCAGCACCTCTTATTATCTAGTAATCTCACTATTCAGGTCGAACACCTCTGAGGAGCACAAATTTCAACAGTGCTTCCACCCACTTTTTATATCTCTCATGAATCACTCCTCAATCAGAAAGGGCAAGCTTCTGGCCCTGGTGCACTAAATCTCCTCCTTTGCTAAGATCCTAATAAGAATATATGCCTTTGGTTGGTCCCAAAGGCTAAGATTTTCTGCCTCCTTTACCAGTTAACTTCTTGAAATAATAGAGATGCTAGCTGGTTTAACTCAGATTTATTACCTGTGTACAGTTTCTATGCCTATAATACTGCTGACAATACTCAGAGGATGCCATTAGAAGTCCAGCTTCTCTTTTCACACATCTTGCAGAGAGCCACTGAGTTGTAACTGGACATGTGGATTGTCATGCCAGAGTGCCATTCTGCTGAATTTTTCTGGAGATGAGGAATTAAATCAATGGACACAGTTTTGATTTATAGACAAGCAAGCATCTTGGATCTGGATCATTATTATTTCCTAAATGATTGTCCAGAGAGGTTGTGGAGTCTCCTTCTCTGGAGACACTCAAAGCCAACCTGGATGTATTCCTGTAGGGTCTGCCCTAGGTGATCCTGCTTTGGCAGGGGAGTTGGACCTGGAAATCTCTGGAGGTCCTTTCCAACCCTTAACATTCTGTGATAATGTTAACATAGGAGGTTCTTTAATGTTGTATAGAGAATTTTAATGTCTGGTTCCATTAATATTCATCCTATTAAATCTGATCACATCCACTGCAGAATCACAACAAACTCCTACAGTCTACATAGCACAGCAATATGATTTTGCACAAAAAAAAGCCAAAACAACACAGTTCTGGAACCCCCAACACAAGAAGGACATGGAACTGTTGGAGCAGGTCCAGAGGAGGCCATGAAGATGCTCAGAGGGCTGCAGCAGCTCTGCTATGAGGACAGGCTGAGAGAGTTGGGGCTCTGCAGCCTGGAGAAGAGAAGGCTTCCAGGAGACCTTGGAGTGGCCTTCCAGTATCTGAATGAGGCTACAGCAAGGCTGGGGAGGGACTATTGACAAGGTCTTGTGATGCCAGGATAAGGAGTAATGGGTTTAAATTGGCAGAGGAGAGATTGAAACTGGATGTTAGGAAGAAGTTGTTTGCAGTGAGGGTGGTGAGACACTGGCACAGGTTGCCCAGGGAGGTTGTGGAGCACAGAAGCACAGAATGTGATCTTTGATCACATTGGGTTATTCTGTGCTCCACAGCCTCCCTGTAGGTGTTCAAGGCCAGGTTGGATGAGGTCTTGAGCAACCAGTTCTAGTGGGAGGTGTCCCTGCCTATGGCAGGGGGGTTGGAACTGGATGATCTTTGAGATCCCTTCCAACCTAAACCATTCTATGATTCTTTGTCTTCCTGACTCACTCTTACAGGCTACTAATGCAGGAGCAGTATGTGCCTAGGTGTATGTACATGTTTTGGGAAGCCAGTAAACATGTCACACAGAGATACTCTGAAATAAGCACTAGATGGATTAGATGACCTTCAGAAGTCCCTACTATTCCATGATTGTCTGATGGGTGAGGTGACCTGGACACTGATCCCAGAAAGGCAGTGGGATTAATCTGTGCTGTGGTGAAAAGTAAAAAGAGCAGAGAAATTAAAGTTTCCTTGCACTGTTTTATTGCTAATTCCCCCTGCAGTTTTTCTGGTTCAAGTCTGGGAATGAAATTTAAGATATGCAGATTGTTCAGCCTGGGTTTATACACCTTTTGCTCCATTTCTCTCTGGATATACAGAGAGTGATTTCCATAGGTGTGGTGGGAAGGAATTTGGCAATCTAAGCAGAAATTAAATTATCTAATTGCTTATTCATCTCAAAATCACATCACCTGCCTTTTCTGGGTGCAGAAACAATTTCCTAGGATTAGACACAAAACAAAATTACAGTTTAAAATAGATCTTTCAGAAATGTGCCCCTTGTTCATTTTCTCTTCTCACTAAATTCAAGGACAAATATCCATGCAGCAGGGCAGTCTGTAATTAAAACTCACTTCACTCCTGTGTATCTGCTGCACAGGCTGGGGACAGAGTGGCTGGAGAGCAGCCAGGCAGAGAGGGACCTGGGGGGACTGGTTGACAGCAACTGAACATGAGCCAGCAGTGTGCCCAGATGGCCAAGGAGGCCAATGGCATCCTGGCCTGGATCAGGAATAGTGTGGCCAGCAGGAGCAGGGGAGTCCTTCTGCCCCTGTACTCAGCACTGGTCAGGACACACCTTGAGTCCTGTGCCCCTCAATTTAAGAAAGATGTTGAGGTGCTTGAATGTGTCCAGAGAGGGCAGCAAGGCTGGTGAGGGGCCTGGAGCACAGCCCTGTGAGGAGAGGCTGAGGGAGCTGGAGGTGTGCAGCCTGCACAAGAGGAGGCTCAGGGCAGACCTCATTGCTCTCTGCAGCTACCTGAAAGAAGGTTGTAGCCAGGTGGGGTTGGGCTCTGCTGCCAAACACCCAGGGACAGAACAAGAGGACACAGCCTCAAGCTGCAGCAGGGCAGGTTCAGGCTGGATGTTAGGCAGAAGTTCTTCACAGCAAGAGTGATTGGCATTGGCATGGGCTGCCTGGGGAGGTGGTGGAGTCCCCGTCCCTGGAGGTGTTTATAAAGAGGCTGGATGAGGCACTTAGTGCCATGGGTTAGTTAATTAGAAGGTGTTAGGTGATAGGTTGGACTCAATGATCTTGAAGGTCTTTTCCAACCTGGTTAATTCTGTGATTCTGTGATTTCCTCCACTAACAATTTACATAGCTGAAATCCTTATGTAAAGGTTAACAAATACATTTTTCCTTTAGAAAATGTCACCTAGACCTGCCTTCCTTCTTTTTGGGGGGCTTTAGCCACATTTTTCCCTTGCAAGATTTGCAGTGGAAGTCCTGAGCCCCCTCAAGGAACACCACTGCCATCTTCACAGTCACTTCAGTCCTTTTCTGAGTGTGCTACAACCTTTCATTCTCTTATCCTCTCCTCTGCTTTGTTTCTTTCTCTTTTTTTTTAGTGTTTTTTTCTCCCTTCTCTTTTTTCTTTCATTTAATTCTTTTTTTTCCCCTTTGATTTCCCCCCCTCTTTGTTCTGTCATTTCATTCATTCACACTCTAGCACATTCCTGTAAAGAAAAACAGCCCCACCAACACCCTATCATCCCCCCTCAGCACAAGCACTCCAGTGACAGCTTGATAGTTTCCCTGGTAAGTTATATCAATTCACTAAGTACATTTTTTCTGAGCACCTAAGACTCACCCATCCTGTTTTGTGAAATGGCTGCCAGAATGGGATCTCATATGAGTATAATCCTCCCAATCTGTGTAAGCAAGGAACAAAACCTCACTTTCCATTCATGAGGTACTTGTTTAGACTTGTTCTTGGCAGCCTGATCAATTATGTAAGGTAAATAACCAATTTATTAATTAAAAATGTATGCAACTTTTTAATGCATGTAAGCAATTAATTAATTTGGTCGTGCATTCTTTCATCTTTTCCAGTGATGCCATTGCAATTAGTGTTATTTTAAGAGCAAATGAGTTTAAAATTGCAGATCTCTTTGAAGGAACAGACTTCATTTAGACAGGAGGTGGCAATTGAAATAATTGAACCTCACGTTGGAGTTAAATTTGCCTCCAGCTTCTTTCTTTTAGCAGTCACGAAAGAATATGGAATCAAGTCCTTTACTCTTTGAGATGAGATTCATTTCATCTCACTGTACCTGAAACAAAGATAGGAGAAGAAAGAGTGCTTGGAATGGGGCTTCCATGTTCTTGCTCACAAAATAACTTCTAGAACAAATCTCTCTGACCAGGCTTTCTGTTTGGATATGTAAAAAGGCAGAGCTGCACAGTGTCAGAAATGAGCAGGCCTCAGGACAGGCTTTTCCAAACCTTTTAAAATGCTTATGTCTCAGAGAGGCTCTTTCCTTGGAACAGGAGGTGCATGGCTGCCCTGAGAGCCNTCTCTTCCAACCCAAACCATTCTATATTTCTGTGATTCTAAGTCCTCCCTCTCACACAGCTGAGAGGACATGTACAGAGGTCATAGAGTTGTCCAAGCTGTGAACCTCTCTCCTCCTCCTTGCTGCATCCCTGAGTATGCCTGCCCCACTCTCCAGGACAACATCTGGGCAGACTAGATGGGCATTTCCATTTCTCAGTAAAATCAGCAGAGGAAACAGGTCTTACCTTTCATACTTCAATCCCTTTCTTCATGGAACGTCATAGAATCCCAGAACGTCAGGGGCTGGAAGGGACCTCCAAATATCACCTGTTCCAGCCTTCCTGCCAGAGCAGGATCACCTAGAGCAGATCACACTGGAACACATCCAGATGGTTCTTGAGTATCTCCAGAGAGGGAGGTATTCAAGATATTTCCTGTGCCATAGCTCTCAGCCTCCATTGCTTTGCCAGTGCAGCTGTGCTGTGATGGTCTGGGCTAAAGAAATCAGAGTCACAGAATGGTTTGGGTTGGAAGGGACCTCCAAAAGCCATCTAGTCTAACCCCCCTGCAGGGACAGTCTTCTAAATGGGTTTCCTTCTCCTTCATACCATACAGTGCAGGCCATTGCCACTCACCAATACAGCTCCAACAGCACTTTTCCCTGACTGGAAACTGACTCAGTGCTTCAAGGTCTTGCTGATGGCTCATGACATACAAATGACCTCTCCTGCAAATGAAGCAATTTAAGGGCACTAACGATTTTGCAATCATTGTACAGACTTATACAATCATCTTAAAGCATATGGCTGAGCCTGAACAAGTACTGCTATGGAGTAGAGGAGTGGAGGTCTGGGTTAGGAGAAGATGGTTCTTGGCATGAGGTGGGGCTTATGGAGGTTACAGCAAAATGGAATGAAAAATGCAGTCATGGGATCTCCTCTTGGGATAGTCCTGCAGATGACCTTAACACAAATTCTTAGTGCTTTTCTTCTTAGTGCATAAGTTCCCAGGTAGAAGCTTCCATCTGGGCAATTCTCTTACCCATTCATCTTCTTTTTGCTGGATTGAGTGAACTAGGAAGGTAGAAAAGCTGGTCATGGAGAATGAGCCTGAATCTTCCTTTTTTTTTCTTATTTGCTGACTGCTGTTTCTTAAAAGTTCCAGGTTTTGCTATAGGCAGGGAGGTTTTGTGTTGTCTGTCTGTTTGGGTTTTTGTAAAATTTCATTCTATGGAAAAAGCAGAAGGGAGGAATGTCTCACATCTTAGAAGTGTGTTTTTCTGTGCTGAGGTCTGCAAGGGTACACTTCCACGAGGCTCTGGGTAGAAATGATGCTCTGCTTGAAAACCCAACACACAAATTGCACTCATCAAACACACAACTCCCCAATTCCTTCCACACATGCACAGGTCCCTTCGCCCACACTGGATAAATGAGCAGAGGATCTTCCTTGCTCATCTTCCTTGATCCTTGAGGTCCCTTCCAACCTTACCATTCTATGATTCTATGGTCAGAAGAATTAATTTACATGCCTCATCTGGAGAGGAGTTCTTGGGCTGCAGTCATTATAACTTGAACAATGCATGTGTTTACATTACAACTTCCACTCCAATTTTGAGAATTCAGTTATAATAGGGACTTCTGGGAATCTGGAAATCAGTAGCTCCTGGCTATCTTGCAAGAGTTTGTCAATCCCTCATGTCACACAGTCCACTCAGATTCTCTCCACCTAGCCCTGCATGACCCCAGCAAAAAGTAAAGTAGCTTTTCTCCTCCTGCAGTGGATCTGGAGAGTTCAGCTAAGATAGTAATGGATTTATTGGTTAGCTAACTTGTCCAGCTAAGATAACATTTCCTGGCAATCTTTTAAAATTTTGATGAGCATCATCTCTAATTTACCTGCTCAGACCTCAAGCTGTCTGTTCTCCTTCCTTTTCCTTGTAGGTAAATATAAAACTTTCTGTCATCATTGATAATTCAGTTTTAGAGCTCAGTAATATTCTTGCAGCATCCTGATTTACATCTTACTTCCCTTCAAAAAGCTAATTTCAATCATTTCAGTCTTATGTTGTACTATAGCCTGAGAAACCTCATTCTCAAGATGTGCCTAAATTTGGTTCTTGGTTTGGGCCAGAAGTGCTCTTTTGAAGTGAGTCTTTCAGTTGGAGAGACTGGACAGGAACCAGCTTCTTTCTGATGAAATTAAGTCAAAAGTTGCAGTCCAGGAACTCTGCAATATATTGCTCAGAGAGGAGCTCTCTGGAGGTATTCAAGGCCAGGCTGGATGAGGCTTTGAGCAACCAAGTCTAGTTGAGAGGCATCCCTGACCATGGTGGGGGGGGATTGGAGCTAGATGATCTCTAAGGTCCCTTCCAACCCAACCCATTCTATGGTTCTGTGATTTCTTTTGCTCCTTGCACATTGTTACACTATCAAAGATATTTCATTTTGGCCATGCTGTATTGTTCTGAGGATGCACCTTTCAAAATCTCTAACCTTTAGAGATGTTTGAAGGAAAGATTTCCTTGCTGTCAGGGAGGGGGGAACCTTTTCTGTAATCTCTGTGAAAATTGGAACTGGCCAACACTTGGTAGAGAATTTTTGATTGTTTGTACTTAAAATGTCAAAAAAAAAAAAAATTAAAAATCATCTTCACACTGGCTTTCCAAAGAGAGATCCCAAAATGATGCTCAATCTACATCTGTGTCATCCCTATAGAGTAACTGAACGTGGGACAAGCAGCTCAGAAATAACCATGCTGAGTAACTCTTGCTGCTACAAAATATTGCATTATACTCAAGGTCAGGGCTACAGGAATTGCAAAAGCCTTTCCCCTTAACTGATTTGTAGTGAGCCTGAGCTCTTGAAGGAGAGTAAGTAATCTGTTCTGCTGTGAGGAGTAGAGCAAAAGCAGAAGGGGGAAATGGAATACATTCAAAATCTACTGCTAGGATTGGAGAAAGAGGAAGAAGTAGGAAGCTGAGAGTCAGCTGCTCAAAACCAGGATGATGAGAACAGGAATTAGAGTGGAAGAGTCAAAGAATGAGCTGGGCTAGCCAAGTACATCAGGAACTAGTTAATAGAACAAAGTAATTAGTTAGAGATCTTTTAAGCAAAGCAGGATCCCAGTCTTGAGAATGGGATGAGAAAAACTATGGCTTCATCATCTGCTTCAGATTCAGCCATACAATGTTAAAGTCAGAGAATCAGAGAATGGTTGAGGTTGGAAGGGACCTCAAAGCTCATCTAGTTCCAACCCCCTGCCATAGGCAGGGACACCTCCCACTAGCACAGGTCACTCAAGGCCTCGTCCAGCCTGGCCTTGAACACCTTCAGGGAGGGAGCAGCCACAACCTCCCTGGGCAACCTGTGCCAGTGTCTCACCACCCTCACTGCAAACAACTTCCTCCTAACATCCAGTTTCAACCTCCCCTCTGCCAGTTTAAACCTATTACTCCTCATCCTGTCATTACAAGACCTTGTCAATAGTCCCTGCCCAGCCTTCCTGTAGCACTCTTCAGATACTGGAAGGCCACTCTAAGATCTCCTGGAAGCCTTCTCTTCTCCAGGCTGAACACTCCCAGCTCCCTCAGCCTCTCCTCATCAGCCTTCCCCTCCAGTCCCTTCCCCAGGCTCATTGCTCTCCTCTGCACCCTCTCCAGCACCTCAATATCCTTCTTGCAGCGAGTGGTCCAGAGCTGCACACAGTGCTCCAGGTGAAGCCTCCCCAGTGCCAATGCCGAGCAGAATGACATCCCTGGTCCTGGCCACACTAAATGATGTATGCTTCAGGTTGTTTCCTCTTGGTATATTCTATCTGATACCTCTTAATGCTACGAGATGAAGTGGAGCAGAATGATGAAGCTCCTGGTGGCACATTACACACCAGGCACAACTCCTCTCCGAGTGATGTCCAACGATAGGACAAGGGATGCTGGGTGCATGCTGAAGCAGAGGAGGTTCCATGTGAACATAAGGAGAAACTTTTTCACTGTGAGAGTGACAGAGCAGTGGAACAAGCTGTTCAGAGAGGTTGTGGAGTCATTTTCTCTGGAGACTTTCAATAGCCACCTGGATGAGTTCCTGTGTAGCTTTCTCTAGATGATCCTGCCCTGGCAGGAGGGTTGGGCTAGATGATCTTTTGAGTTTCCTTCCAACCCCTAACATTCTGTGATTCTGTGAAGGCAGCTGGGAGGTGAATGATGCTGTCTTTGCAGACAGTTCTGTCATTTCCTAAGGCTGAATTCCAGCAGTTGAATGACAGCTTGAACAATGCCCTTTTAACAAAAGTTCTTTTGCTTATCATTAATTTGTAATTTTGCAGTCTAGCTGGAGTCTGAGGCAGTGGATCAGTTTAGCCTGCTTCAAGAAGAAGGCAGCCTACTCGTGATTGATCTTGTGTCTTTTGTCACCTTCATTCAGTGAGTTGTGTAATTTGTCCCAGTTCTTGGTTGCTCTCTCTGCATTGCTATGTTTCTGGATGCATGTGAATGAGAAGTAGCCCTGTAGGAACTATGTCTCCCCCTTCCTCAGGCTCTGACAGTACAGAATTTGCCACAATGGCAAATTCATCTTTGCAAAATGTAAATCAGAGGCTTACAAGAAACACAGGTAGGAATAGTTCAGACTCCTTCATTCTACCTTATTTAACTTCTGGTTCACTGAAAGTGGCATCCCCTGAGTGTGTGTGTTGGGTTAGGGTGGATCCCTCCTCCAGCAGAGTAAATTCACTACAACACAGAGTTTGGAAAATGGAAAAAAAAGAAATTGTACATTTTCCCAGTTTAAATATAACAGTATAAGGAGAATAAACCACTACAGAATATAATAACCTCGAAGGAGATGGAGATGTGGTTAAGTGGCAGTAAAGCAGCAGCCAAAGCAGTGACAGGAGAAGATAGCAGCAGGCACAGCAGAAGCAGCAAAGGGGGAGATCCAAGCTGTGCTTCCAGACACAAAGGGTTTGATGCTCCAATGAAATTATATTAACTTATCCATCATTACCATTTTATGGCCTATCCCTGGAATGTTCACCTCTCTGCTCAGAGGCTCCAATACTCTTCCACTTCTAGGTTTCTCTGTTCCCATTTTTTAATGTCTGAGTTAGAAATCTAGCCCAAAAAGCCACAGGGTGGTAAGGAAAACCATAAGGAAATTGATTTGCACTTGATCTTGGGAAAAGGAAAAACCTGATGGATTCAGAATTACCTTTTTAGGTTCTTCAGCTAAGGAGGTCTCGAAGAGCTGAAAAAAATCATTAAAAATGCAATCAATGTGGGAGTTTGAACTGTTGCAGAAGGCTGTCCTCTCTAAAGCCATAAAGTTTGAGGACACTTGGAGAAACAACTTTGGATGTGAGGATTTCAGACTGAGAAACAGAAGAAATCCTGTTAGGCACAACATAAACAAACAGATCATTGGATGGAGCGACTCTGATTGAGCTAAAGTTTGAGCTAAGATCATTAAAATCACTCTGAATGTAATTGAGATGCAGTCTCCTGTCTACAAGAATGAGTCTGACCACCTGGGCTTTGCTTCTTTACATGATGAAAGAGCTGACACAGTAGCTGGTGTGATTTATAACCTGCATGTTGCACTGGACAGGGGAGGCTCAGTGTTGCAGGGAGTGTTGCAGTTTGGGAGGGAAGTGTCTTAGTAGTGGTTCATGCCAGAGCTTGCTAATTAAGCCAGCATTGTCAGGGACATCTGCTAGGCAAGCAATTTCTAGTAACCTTTTGCTTCAATTAAACAGAGTTTTTCTCTCATATTCTTCACCTCTTTGGATCACAACACTGAAGAGTCTTGTATCCTGTCCTCTGCTGCACATTCAAGGGCTTGCCAGGCTAATTGCACAGCTGCAGAATTGTCCTTACGTATACTTTGAGTAGCACTTTCAATTTGTTGCCTTTGAACACAGAGATTTTTAGTACAAGCTTTGAAAAAGAGATGTTCACATCTAACATTCCAGTCAAGCTGTCATGTAATGCTTTTTTTAAAGACATCATGGTTTTAGCTAACTTCCTTACTCACTACCTTGATCACAGCCCATAAAACAGAATCAGCATCAAAAGCCTCGTGTGGCCATTTGAATTTCATAGCCTTGCAAGACAAGATTAGTGTTTTACAGCATTCCTGTTTTCTTTTCCTTGGTACAAGTCCTAGAAGCTTAGAAATAAATGCCCAGCAAGCCCCTGAAGTGCTTAAATTACTGCAAATGCCAACAGCTGGTGGCTGGTTCACTATATGTAATAACAGTGTGCAAACATGCTGGGTTTAGCCTTTGGAAGGCTCAGTGCCCAGGAACCAGTGCATATTTCATAGAATCATAGAATGGTAAGGTTGGAAGGGACCTCAAGGATCAGCTAGTTCCAACCCCCTGCCATAGGCAGGGACACCTCCCACTAGTACAGGTCACTCAAGGCCTCATCCAACCTGGCCTTGAACCCCTCCAGGGAGGGAGCAGCCACAACCCCCCTGGGCAACCTGTGCCAGTGTCTCACCACCCTCACTGCAAACAACTTCCTCCTAATATCCAGTCTAAATCTCCCCTCTGCCAGTTCAAACTCATTGCCCCTTGTCCTGTCATTGCAAGACCTTATAAATAGTCCCTCCCCAGCCTTCCTGTAGGCCCCCTTCAGATACTGGAAGGCTACTTATTAGTAGGAAGAGAAAGAGGGAGATGCAGCTTGAAAAGAGCCATGCTGCTTCATTCATTCATTCTCATTTGCACTATCTTCAGGATGAACTGGGGGAAAACCTGCATTTACTGGCACATCCATCTATGGCAGTAATTGGTGATTTAATAAAGTATTTTTGCAGCTCAGGAAAGCTCCCTTATAACTGCATTAACCAAACCATGTATCCACATCATAGTTACGAGCCATGCAGGGCTATTTTTAACTATTATTCTGAGGGACTCACAGCACTGAAACCTGTTAAGCAGAAGTGCTTTAACCTGTTTAATACTGGAGCGTTAATGAATTATATATGGAAGTAATTTCATCTAGTCTCTGCTAAGTAGCAGAGCTGTGATTTACTTTTTGTTTCTTTACCTCTCTTCTTCTCTTTTCAAGTAACAGCTTATGAAAAGTAATCCTAGAACAAGATTTGAAATCAGGTTTTGACTTTGTACCCTTTTGATGAAAATCATAGAATCATAGAATGGTAAGGTTGGAAGGAGACCTCAAGGCTCATCTAGTCCCAACCCCTTGCCATAGGCAGGGACACCTCCCACTAGCACAGGTCACTCAAGGCCTCGTCCAACCTGGCCTTGAACACCTCCAGGGAGGGAGCAGCCACACCCTCCCTGGGCAACCTGTGCCAGTGTCTCACCACCCTCACTGTAAAGAACTTCCTCCTAACATCCAGTCTAAATCTTCCATGTGGGTACAGATAACAGGATTGTGACTTTGGATGTACTGAGATAAGATAGATCACAGAACCACAGAAACATTCAGGCTGGCAAAGCCCCTCAGGATCACTAAATCCAACCTGGAACCCTACTCAACAAGATTCACCTTAAATCATAGCCCTAAGCACCACATCCAAATGACCCTTAAACACATCCAGGGTTGGTGACTCCACCACCTCCCTGGGCAGCTCATTCCAGAGAAAGATAAAGACTGTTGTGATGCTAAACACATTTAATGCTAGAAATTACCCTTCTGGATGTGAAATGAATGTCTGGATGGCATTGATTCTCAAGAACTGGCCCTAAATCTTTTTCCAGGACTGAATTAAGAAGAGAAATACCTAATGAGATATATATAAAATGCTGTTTCTAAACTCAGTATTTATTTGAGATGCACACTAATATGGGAAGATTTTTTTTTCTTCTTTTCACTGAACCCAGAAAGATTACTTGCTGCTTACTCTCTCTAGAAGGTTGCAAACTAGTGAGTCCACTTCAGTTATGTGTGCTGTAACAAGTTAGTAAAAACAGATTTGCAAAGCTATTTGCTGCAGAATGAAGAGCAGAACATTGCTTTTGCTTGAAAGCTTCTTTGCCCTTTCAGTTAATCTGAAGGGTGCCTTTCTTCTTTGAGTCAGCCTTATCTTGCTGAGTGCTCCACGTGGCAAACAAAGTCTAAAGAGCCCCCTAGTTTTGCAAAACAAGGTTAAGGTTAAATCACTTTTTTTTTCACCTTGTATTCTTACAAGTGTGCTTACCAAGATGAAGTCTGACTAAACCAAAAGTTAAAACAAAGCACAGGCGTGCTGATATTTGTTTCAGCATTTGTGATTAAGTTCCCAGCCAGAGTGAAAGAACAGTCAACTGGCAAAAGAAGATGAGGGATGTGGGATGAAGAGCTCACCCCTGCTATTATCTATCAAAGCCAGAGCTTTGTGTGACTTCAGAGAGAGTTCTGAAAGCTTGTGGCCTCCAAGGGCGAATGGCACTTGATGGGGAGCAAATTGAATGCCAGGAGTACAAAGGAAGGTTCTAATCAACAAGGTCTACTAGACATAAACTTTTCACATTGGCTTCTCAAGTGTGATTATGTGTGCACAAGCACTTCTAAACAAGATGAGCAGTAAAATGTGAGTACCAAATGAGAACATTTGAAGAGCTGAACGTTCCCTGTGACAGATTTTTAATTACATTTGTAGTGCCTTTTTAAACATACAAGGCTAAACAGAATATCTCCTGTATGCCAACGCGTAGGGTCAAATGCATTTTGTTGGTTGCTTGTTTTCCACAGCTTTGGTTTGCTCATCTTTGCAAACTCTGAAGCAGATTGCACTTCAACTTTGGTCTGGTTGTTGAGTGTAATAGCTGACTTTTGCTGAAGGCACAGCTGTGTGCCATTGTGAGAACTCATTTATTTAAAGTGAGGATGCAAGTGTGCATGAGAGTATCAGCAAATAATATTTTACATTATCAGTGAATAATATTGTATATTGTCAGTGGCTAACAGGCTTTTGATGCTAACCACTTGTCTCTGNGGCTCCAGAACTACACACAGTAAATATCTCTTTTCCCCTCAGAGATTATTACTTTCTAAAAGTGCCACTTGCACTACCAAAATTATTTTCACATTATTCATACAGAACTTTTCATCCATTGATACAGAATTTTCATATTATTCATACAGAACATTCCTTACATCACCTATGCAGCAGGCAAAAGTGAGCACAGCACTTTACATAGTGAATAGAGATAGCTACAAAGTGTTAAGGTGTAATTCTGGCATCCTGTAGGAAGTAAGAGTAGTAAATAACATCACTGAATCACAGAAGGACCTCTGGAGATCATTTAGTTCAACTCTTCTGCCACATAAGATGCAAGGCAAGAACAAAAGTGAGACACATGGATAATATGTGATTTTTTGCAGATGGTATTTATCTTTATGGATTAACTTTAGAAACATCAGATGTGGTCATACAAATGGGGAAAAAAAATGGTCACATCAAGATTTGTGAGCTCTTAAGCAGAGAAGGAAAAAGGCAGCAGTGTGGTTTATAGGAAATCAGAAACCTGGTTTTGGGGAGAGTGGAGGAAAAATGTTAGGTAATGAGGAGAGCTTATAGAGGGTGTGGAAGTTTTTTGTGCACTTCCAAAACCACTTCTGTGCACAAGGATTAAGTGCCAAAAAACCCCAAAAAAACCACAACCCAAAACCCAGTGAAAGAGATTTGAGAGACCTCAACAGAAGGGTCATGAATGAGCATTGACACAGAAGGGTCATGAATGAGCATTGACACAGAAGAGCACGAGCACTGGAAAGAAGATTAGCAGATGACAAAAAGTGGTCTATGGACAGTAACATAGCTGCACACTGTGTCAAAAACCACTGAAATTAAGTGAAGAATATGCAGATGGTGATGCCAGGGCAGGAAAGGTGTTTGTGGAAGGAATGACTGTGAAACAAATAGATGCTTGAACATAAGGAATGTGAGAAAAATGGCAGCAGGGGAAATCTAGGGGAAAGTAGGTGTGCAAATAAGCAGGCAAGGACAAAAAGTGAAGACAGGTAGCAGGAAATACCTAAGTTTGTTTTGACTTGTTAAATGTGATGCTTAGTGGATCCTTGTAAGAAAAGACTCCTCCACTTGATGCAGAAAGCAATACTTAGAAACATTGCACAACAGCTTAATATTGGGGAAAAATAACTAATGTCTGAAGCATCCTGGTGTTGTAGATATCCTTAGCTGAACTCACTTCCAAGAAGTGAAGTGAGTTTTTACAATCCTGAAGCACTCAGCTCTGCACCACAGCTGAAAGGTCACTTTCTAGCTGGGAACAGCAGTGAAGATAGACCTGAACTAGAGAATTGTATTTTGTGTCCACAGGTCAGTGTTCTCAAAGACCCAAGTTATTGTTAACTGCAGGGCTTTTGTCAGTTAACTGTATTTAATTGTTATTGCCAGCTGGACCTAGATATGTTCTAGGACTCTCTTGATTCATGCTTGTGTGGAGTTAAGGCAAAAAGGAGATGGTTTAGCTGCGTGGGTAAAATGAGGAGTGTAGTACAATAAGACAAAACTGCTCACCCAGAAAGGAATATTTTTGTACAGAGTATTAGTAGATGAAGTGTTCTCAAGATCTTTGTGAACAGCACAGGTGCAATTTGAAAGAAGGCAAACAAGGTGGAAGAACAAGCACAAAATTGAACTATGGATAGCAGCGGAAGCTGTGGCACAGAAGGTTCCAGCTCAACACAGCGGGGAACTTCTTGACTGGAAGGGTCCCAGAGCAGTGGCACAGGCTGCCCAGAGGGGTTGTGGAGTCTCCTTCTCTGGAGACTTTCAAAGCCTGTCTGGATGTGTTCCTGTGTGACCTGAGCTTGATTGCCTGGTCCTGCTCTGAAAGGAGGGTTGGACTGGATGATCTCTTTGGATCCCTTCCAACCCTTGACATCCTGTGATGCTGTGATTTTATTCTGGGATGGTCAAAGCAGAGACATTGTTTAGAGCATTATAAAGAAGAATTTAATTAGAAACAGTGTGCTGGAATTCAATCTGTCTGCAAGTGCCTTACATGATATGCTCCAGGTCTTCTTCTTGTCTGTGATTGTGGTAATTCCTGATGTTTATGGGCCTCTTCAAAAGTCTTTAGGTCCTTCAAGGCCAGGTTGGATGAGGCCTTGAGTGACCTGTACTAGTGGGAGGTGTCCCTGCCTATGGCAGGGGGTTGGAACTAGCTGATCCTTGAGGTCCCTTCCAACCTTACCATTCTATGATTCTATGATTCTATGACCTAACCTTTGAGTACTGAGTGTGACAAACAGGTTTTGAATACACTGAAGAACTTTGAAATACAATCAGACACTGGTTTAGGTGACATCCACTTGAGAAACACATAGGAAAATGTACATATTTGTCCTAGGCACTTCCTTGTCTGTTGAGAGATTGTTTTAACCATGCAATTTGAAGCATACTCAGAGCTTCATGAATTTTAAAAGCAAAATAGACCATTGTGTTAATTTAGCAACAGTCCCTAGGCTGCATGAGATATGGTAGATGCAGGAAAAAAAGTATGATTTTAAAAAGACAAAAATGTTTGAGAATGCACCTTTCTCACTGCCTCTTTGAACAGAACCCCCCCTTTCTCCTAACGTTTTCCCAGTGCCTCTTTGAACCTGAGCATGAACTTCATTGTTGTTGTTATCTGGTTACCAGGTCACATTATACATTTCCTCAATATAGGAAGGACATGGACCTGATGGAGTTGGTCCAGAGGAGAGCCACAATGGTGACCAGCAGTTTGGAGCACCTCTGCTGTGAGGACAGGTTGAGGGAGCTGGGGTTATTCAGCCTGGAGAAGAGGAGGCTTCAGGGAGACCCCATATCAGCCTTCTAGTACTTGAAGTGGGCTACAGGAAGGATGGAGAGAGACTCTCTACAAAGGCCTGTAGTGATAGGACAAGAGGTAATGGCTTCAAACTAGAGAAGAGCAGATTTAGATTGGATGTTAGGAGCAAGTTTTGCACCATGAGGGTTGTGGAACACTGAAACAGGTTGCCTGGGGAGGTGGTTGTGGCCCCATCTCTGGCTGGACAGGGCTCTGGACAACCTGATCTAGTTGAGGATGTCCCTGCTGACTGTAGAGAGAGGCTTGGGCTAAATGACCTTTGGAGGTCCCTTCCAACCCAGACCATTCTATGATTTTTAAAATTGTTATTTCAAGGAGCTATAAGCCAGGAATATTTTACTTGGATATTTTTGTGAAGGTGATCAAGTCCTACCATTCTAATTAATAAACTAATTGGACCTTACTGTTGCTTTCACAGATGGATTTTCTGTGTTGCAGAAAGTTATTTTGAGGACATTTTTTGAATCTTTTCTAACTTTTTTGTCTAGTAATTTTTAAATCCTTCACTGCAGAGCTTGACATAGTACTCCAGTAATGGCCTCACTAATACTCTTCACTGAGATAAATACCAACTCTTCAGTAATCTTAGTATTTGCTGTCTTAAGCATCCAGGAATTATAGTAATTTGCTTATTTATAGCACTGTGCTGAATGTTCATGCTTAATTAGCTTGTTTACTATGATCCCAGAATCTTTCTCAGTGTAAATATCTGTTAGAATGTGGTCTCCCATTTTGTTCTCTTCTCTCTTCAAACTGCATGAAAAAAAAAAATTACTTTTTTTTTTTTTTTTTAATAAAATGTTCTGGAATGATCAGATTGCTGTGCAGAGCAGCTCTCTGCAGTGTTAGTCTGCAGATTTTCATAGAATCATAGAATGGTAAGGTTGGAAGGGACCTCAAAGATCATCCAGTTCCAACCCCCTGCCATAGGCAGGGACACCTCCCACTAGCACA
>WBNM01017312.1:0-10982 GCA_013399055.1 Ramphastos sulfuratus | reverse complement strand
ACTGGGGAGCCCAGAACAGGATGTAACATTCCAGGTGAGCTTCCACTCCATCCTGCAGTTTTGATGACAGCTTGATGCACCCACATTTAGAAGCCCAACCTAAGGATGAAGATTGCTGTCCCAAGATCAAGCCTAAAAGCAGACACAGAGGACATAGGATGCCAGAAGAATTATATTGACTTTGGAAAGGTCCAGCTTGGCAGGCATCATGCAGTTAAGATTTCATTGACTTCTTTACTCTGATCACATACATTCACTGCAGGACTGAGCTCCCAGGATGAAGCAGGGGTTAGGGAAAATGGCATTGCCAACAATGGACAAATACCATCTCTTTAATCCATGGCAAAATACCTCAGAGGTCACTATTTCAGAGAGGCCTGGCTTAGAAATAGCAGTGGGTTTGTGACCAGAGTGTAAGGAGTTTGAATACAACCTACTGTCTGCATCCTGGGCTGCATCCAAAGCAGAGGGAGCAGCAGCACAGGGAGGGGATTCTGCCCCTCTGCTCTGCTCTGCTCTGCTGAGACCTCACCTGCAGCACTGCCTCCAGTTCTGGTGCCCCCAGCACAAGAAGGACATGGAGCTGCTGGGGAAGGTCCAGAGCAAGTCACAAAGATGGTCAGAGGGCTGGAGAACCTCCCCTGTGGGAACAGGCTGGGAGAGTTGGGGCTGTTCAGCCTGGAGAACAGAAGGCTCTGGAGATAACTTAGATCAGCCTTCCAGTACCTGAGGGGGCTGCAGAAGAGCTGGGGAGGGACTTTTGACTAGGACTGGGAGTTACAGGATGGGGGACAATGGCGCTGAGCTGGAAGAGGGAAGATGGAGTCTGGAGAGGAGGAAGAAATTCTTTCCACTGAGGATGGGGAGACACTGGCACAGGTTGCTCAGGGAGGCTGTGGATGTTGCCTGCCTGGAGGTCTTCACAGCCAGGTTGGATGAGGCCTTGAGCAACTTGGGCTAGTGGGAGGTGTCCCTGCCTGTGTCAGGGAGGTTGCAACTGCATGATCTTTAAGGTCCCTTCCAACCAAAAGCATTCTGTGAGTCTGAATCTGAGAGGGAATGTCCTGTTGGTAACATGTCCCAGCCCAGACAAACTGCTGTCTCCTTTGCTTTATACATTCTTTTAGTGGCAGTTCCTTCACCTTGTTTCCTTATTTTCCAAACTTCTTGATCATCATCTTTTACTCACTCTTGGCACAAAAACCTCTCCAGTATCTTTTTGGAGAGGAAGGTAGGTACTGTAGGAAACTTATGTAGTGATAGGGAGGTGAGCTAGAGAATCCTACCCACAGCTCTGTCTGTAATTCTGTAACACCCTCCCCACCCCCTTTCCCATCTGCTTTAGCTTCATTGTGCAAAGTGCCCAGGTAGGACAGACAAGAAGACTATTCAGTATTTCACCAGCTCAAATCCATCATATCCCTGGTGTCAGTTTTGCTTGGATAGCAGCAAATAATGTTCCTAGATATATTTCCCCTTAATCTCGCAGCCCCATTTCAGCGAGGGGCTAGGAAACCAGACTTGGCCTTCAGCAAAGCCAGCTCCAAAGTGACATGGTGAATGGCTTTGGGACCCTCCAGCCATATCCCAGTGAGAGCACTTGAAAAGAAACCAGATTTCTCTTTCTCTCTCTTTCTTTCTCTCTTTCCTCTCCTCTCCTCTCCTCGCCTCTCCTCTCCTCTCCTCGCCTCTCCTCTCCTCTCCTCGCCTCTCCTCTCCTCTCCTCGCCTCTCCTCTCCTCTCCTCGCCTCTCCTCTCCTCTCCTCGCCTCTCCTCTCCTCTCCTCGCCTCTCCTCTCCTCTCCTCGCCTCTCCTCTCCTCTCCTCGCCTCTCCTCTCCTCTCCTCGCCTCTCCTCTCCTCTCCTCGCCTCTCCTCTCCTCTCCTCGCCTCTCCTCTCCTCTCCTCGCCTCTCCTCTCCTCTCCTCGCCTCTCCTCTCCTCTCCTCGCCTCTCCTCTCCTCTCCTCGCCTCTCCTCTCCTCTCCTCGCCTCTCCTCTCCTCTCCTCGCCTCTCCTCTCCTCTCCTCGCCTCTCCTCTCCTCTCCTCGCCTCTCCTCTCCTCTCCTCGCCTCTCCTCTCCTCTCCTCGCCTCTCCTCTCCTCTCCTCGCCTCTCCTCTCCTCTCCTCGCCTCTCCTCTCCTCTCCTCGCCTCTCCTCTCCTCTCCTCGCCTCTCCTCTCCTCTCCTCGCCTCTCCTCTCCTCTCCTCGCCTCTCCTCTCCTCTCCTCGCCTCTCCTCTCCTCTCCTCGCCTCTCCTCTCCTCTCCTCGCCTCTCCTCTCCTCTCCTCGCCTCTCCTCTCCTCTCCTCGCCTCTCCTCTCCTCTCCTCGCCTCTCCTCTCCTCTCCTCGCCTCTCCTCTCCTCTCCTCGCCTCTCCTCTCCTCTCCTCGCCTCTCCTCTCCTCTCCTCGCCTCTCCTCTCCTCTCCTCGCCTCTCCTCTCCTCTCCTCGCCTCTCCTCTCCTCTCCTCGCCTCTCCTCTCCTCTCCTCGCCTCTCCTCTCCTCTCCTCGCCTCTCCTCTCCTCTCCTCGCCTCTCCTCTCCTCTCCTCGCCTCTCCTCTCCTCTCCTCGCCTCTCCTCTCCTCTCCTCGCCTCTCCTCTCCTCTCCTCGCCTCTCCTCTCCTCTCCTCGCCTCTCCTCTCCTCTCCTCGCCTCTCCTCTCCTCTCCTCGCCTCTCCTCTCCTCTCCTCGCCTCTCCTCTCCTCTCCTCGCCTCTCCTCTCCTCTCCTCGCCTCTCCTCTCCTCTCCTCGCCTCTCCTCTCCTCTCCTCGCCTCTCCTCTCCTCTCCTCGCCTCTCCTCTCCTCTCCTCGCCTCTCCTCTCCTCTCCTCGCCTCTCCTCTCCTCTCCTCGCCTCTCCTCTCCTCTCCTCGCCTCTCCTCTCCTCTCCTCGCCTCTCCTCTCCTCTCCTCGCCTCTCCTCTCCTCTCCTCGCCTCTCCTCTCCTCTCCTCGCCTCTCCTCTCCTCTCCCTCTCCTCTCCTTCTGAGAACTGTTTTTATTCCAAGCTCCTCTTTATGACTGATCTTTAAACTTCCTACACCATGACACTTACTTGGCACTGGGCTGTTCCAGTCTAATCTAGGTGATAATGGGTCTCCCAAGAGTTATTTTTTACAAACAAGTAGTTTATCAAACAAGTTGGCAGCTGTGTTTTCAAATTGTTTCCATTTTTTAACCCCACCTCCTGTTAAAATATTTTCTCCTGTTGAAATATTTCTTTATTTAAATAAGTAAATTTAAATAGAGACCAAAAAAAAGAAAAAGCCACAAAAACCCACATGCAGCTCATCCCTGTCTTGCAGACAGATGCACCATGAAGCCACCAGGGCAGTGATTCCTCCATAAACTCCTCTATAAACTCCAAGCCAGCCAAGCTTTTGTCATTAACAATTCTGAGAACAGAAAATGCCACAGCAAATGCCCTCAGCTCACAGCCTGTTTGCCACCAGGCAGCAGGACCGTGCTGCTTTCAGCCCCTTTCCTCATATACCACTTACTGAAGCCTTGCTTCAGTGATCTGTAGTTAAGCAAAGCTTTTCTAAGCAGCCATCCCCTGCCAGCAGAAGGCAGCTGGGTAAGAAAGGTTTGTGCTTGACATTACACAGCAAACTTTGTCACCAGCCACCTCCCCTAAGAGCATGTGAAACCCAACCTGAAGCTGCCAGTTCCAGCTGGTGAATGAGTGGTTTCCATTTCCATCGGGGTGATCAGGGGGAGAGATGAGGGTGCAGGTACTTTCTCTCTGGGGAAAGCTGGACTCTGTTCACCAGAGATGTAGGAAAGGAATCCCAGAGACTGGCTTGCAGCTGTTATCAGATATGATGGGAAAGGGAGGGGGTGAAGGAGAATACCTGGCAGGAGCCCTGCTGCAGGAGGCACTGCCTGACGTGGCACTGTGGGTTTCTGCCCCTATCATTCCTCTCAAATCTGCAGCAGATTTTGCTGGGCTGCTGACAGCAGGGGTTGCCACACCATGCCCACTATCTCTGCAAGCAGTATCTTGATAAACAGAAAGACAAACTTAAGAACCTTGTTTGACTTTCCTGGGCCACGATGAGATTTGCAGAGCTGACAGAGGCAAACAGTGATGAATGAGCAAGCGAGATGCAGCCTCCCAGCCACAGGCATGGAACCTGTCTTCAGAGTTATTTTGCAAAATGGAGAAGGCTTTGGCAGAAGGTTGTCCCAGAAGCTGCTATGGAGGGATCTAAGATGTTGTCCTAGAAGGACCTGTCAGTGGTAGAAAGCTGAAAGACTATGACAGAATGATAAGGAGGATGTTGCCAGGCTGGAGAAGTGGGCCAGTGCCAGCTGCATGAGGTTCAACAAGCCAGAGTGCAAGGTCCTGCAGCTGGGTTGGGCCAATCTCAATAGCCAGGCTGAGTGCAGAGTGGGTTGAGAGCAGTCCTGAAGAAAGAGCTTTGGGGGTGTTGGTTGCTGACAATCACAGAATCACAGAATCATCCAGGATGGAAAGGACCTCTGAGATCATCAAGTCCAGCTCCCCAGGAGCCAGCAGTGCCCTTAGGCAGCCCAGAAGGCAGCCAAGTGCTGGGCTGCATCCAGAGGAGTGTGGGCAGCAGGGCAAGAGAGGGGATTCTGCCCCTTGACTCTGCTTTGCCACGACCCTATCTCCAATCCTGCCTCCAGTTCTGCTGTCCTCAGCACAAGAAGGACACAAAACTGTTGGAGAGAGTCTAGAGGAGGGCACAAAGATGATCCAAGATGATTCATTTACTCAATGAATCCTTCTTCTAAAGCAAAAGCTATGTTTCTAACATCACATCTAAGGTCTGAGGAGCTTTATCTTACAGATACCACTGTCTTTGAAGGGAATAGATGAATTCTCATCTGCCACAAGGTGGAAGGGGCACATTTGACTCTCTCCATTGGTCTCCCTAGCCCAATGAAATCATACAATGGCAGGGGCTGGAAGTGGCAACCTCACTGCTAAAGCAAGGGCACCCACAGCAGCTTGCCCAGGGTCTCAATGGCCAGGGTCCCTCCAGAGAAGGAGGCTCCACAACCTCTCTGGGCAGCCTGCTCCAGGGCTCCAGCACCCTCACACCAAACAAGTTTCTCCTCCTATTCCTCCTGGCTTCCAGTTTGTGCCTGCTGCTCTTTGTCCTGTCCCTGGGCACCACTGACAAGAGTCTTGCCCCCCACCCTTTATCTCTTGCTGTGCATTGATCAGCTCCCCTCTGGGACTGCTCTTTTCCAGGCTCAGCAGCCCCAGGGCTCTCAGCTTTTCTTCCTCACAGAGATGCTCCAGTCGTGGCCACTGCCTAAGCCTCACCACATTCTTCTCTGGAGTGAAAAATTCACTTTTGTCTTCCCAAGAGCTGTGTTCTCTTTGACCTGTAGTAAAGGTATGTGTGCAGGCTGTTGTAGGAGACAGGTATTTCCTGACTCTGGTGATCTGATGTCAGACAAAATTAGGAATGAGTATGACCTTAGTGGGATAGCAATCAGCATCTGCTGCCCCACTAATTGCATCTGCTCCACGGACAGGAGCTTGAGTTGTTCCTGATGAAGCAGTAAAGGGTCCTTGAAGTCAGGCACTGTGGTATGAGCAATGTATGGGTGGTGAGGAGGACTTAGCTTCTGTGGCAGTTCTGTGGTGAAGGCAAATGCACTGGAGCTGTGATGGTCACAGTATCTTGTGATGTATGTGTCCAGAGAAGGGCAATGAGGCTGGGGAAGGATCTGGAGGACAGGGCTGGTGAGGAGCAGCTGAGAGATCTGGGGTTGTTCAGTCTGGAGAAGAAGAGCCTGAGGGGAGACTTCATCGCTCCCTACAACTCCCTGAAAGGAGGTTGCAGTGAGGTGGAGATTGGTCTCTTCTACCTAGTATCAGGTGATAGAACCAGAGGAAATGGCCTGAAATTGTGCTAGGGTTAGGTTGGACATGAGAAACAATTTCTTTGCTGCAAAAATGGTCAGGGATTGGAACAGGCTACTCAGGGAGGTGGTGGAGTCACCATCCCTGGAGGTGTTCAAGGAATGTATGGACATGGCACTTGGGGACAAGGCTTAAGGGCCGTGGTGGTGTTGGGTTGATGGTTGGTCTGGATGATCTTGGAGAGTTTTTCCAACTGAAACCAAACCCAGGGCTGTGCAGTACCTGAGCCCATGTGAGTGGGCATGTGAGTCCTCAAAGTGCCCTGGCAGATGGATTTGGAAAGGCAGGTGGATTTAGATGCTGCAAAGCCAGGGAGGCTCTCACCATTAACTTGGGTAGTAGAGACATCATGCTGAGAAAGGCCACTGCAGGAGGGGCAGTGGTGTTTCTGAAGATGCCAGTCACATATCTGCCCCAACTCAAGCACTCACAGCACCCAGAAGGCACACTGCCAGCTCCACTGCAGGGCAGCAGCAGCACTTTAAGCAAAAGCCATTCCAGGCAGCACTTTCTTCTGGCTTCATTGGAAAGCAGGACAGTTGGCTCAGCCAGCCCCCAGCCAGGGTACCACTACTGGTACCACCACTCCTGGCACCCCCTGCAACTCCTGAGCTGCAGGGTTCTCCAGAGCTACAACTTGCCAGCCTCCCATGATGCATTCTCTGCAAAACTCGAGGTGAGGAAAAAAAAAACCACCAACCCACCTGAGGTTCCTAATGGCAGTGCCCAAAGGTACTGTGCCTGGAGATAACATCAGCAGAGAGAGCCAGAGCAAGCTCTCCTCACACAAACTATTTCCCAGAGGCTAATGGCAATGGGGAGAGAGAGAGAAAAACAAGTACTGACAGTTTGCTGCAGGAGCTCAAAGCAAAAGTGGACAAAGCTAAAAGAACTCCAGCTCTTTGTTCCCATTTAACCCAGTTCAGAGCCTTTGCTCCTGCCTACAGATCTACTTTCCATGGCTGCTGGAGCTGGGTATGGGCCCTGGGTAAGAAGCAGAGGATCTAGGATTGAAATTTGCACCCTTCAGGCACTTACATCTTAGTAAGAGTCAATCCATGACAGATATAAAGTTTTAATCTAACCTAAAGAGATACCCCCAGAATAATGGATAATACCTTCCCAGGAGCAGCTCCTGACCAGGAGAGGTGAAGAATGCTCCCTGGTTTTAACACAGACCAAGTTTTTGAGGAGTAAACCACTTTTGCCTCATGGAAACCAAGGGAAAGACAGAGGCCTCCTGCCCCTACCCAAAGAATCTCCCCCCGCCCACTTCATTTTATTCCTCCTCTTTTCAACTCTCATCTTGGATTTCTGCAGGCACCGGTTTGTCAGAGGCTACTGCAATAATGCAGCTGCATTCATACACCACTGTCCACATTTTAATGCACAACAAATAGCCCAAGCACCTGATACCACAGCACAATGAACCTCTCAAATCACCACTGCAGGCTTTTGCTGAGAACAGGCAGTTCAGGTTACACGTGGCCTGGTTTCTAAAGGCCGTGGAGTCAGTTCAGCCCTGGCTGAATCTGCAGAGCACCAGGCTGCGAGGCAGGAGCTGTATACAGGGGCAGAACCAAGCTGTTGGTGAGCAGGTGGAGAGGCTGCCTCAGAAAAGGCAGAGAAGGATCTGAAAGTTCAGTTACAGAACAAAGTGGACCCAAATCAGGCAGAGGTGGTGGGGTGATTTCAGCCTGGCATGTTGGAAATGCACCGCAGCAAGTGCCCAGAAAAGGGGAAAGTGAGCCAGGAAGGGTCAGGAAGTGCTAACCACAAAAGAAACAAAAACCCAAAAGAGAACAATATTTGTGGCACAGTCTTAAGACAAAGCTCTTTCTCATCTCTCTGTCTGCCTTCGAGAAGCTTTGTGGCCAGACTTTCATCAGTGGTGCCCAGGGACAGGACAAGGGGCAGTGAGCACAAACTGGAACCCAGGAGGTTCCATCTGAAAAGGAGGAGAAACTTCTTTGGTGTGAGGCTGCTGGAGCCCTGGAGCAGGCTGCCCAGAAAGGTTGTGGAGTCTCTTTCTCTGCAGAGATTCCAATCCCCCCCTCCACCAGCCACTGTGATCCTGAGCAAGCTGCTGTGGATGCCACTGCTTTAGCAGTGGGGTTGGACGGGATGATCTCCAGAGGTACCTTCCAGCCCCACCATGGTGGGGTTCTGGGAATCTGTGATTTGGGTCATCGAAGAAGGATCCCTAGCACTTGGGCTCAGCTAGCATTGCTCAAACTTCTCATGCTCAGACAAGACCAGAGCCTTTTATCCTAAAGGCTGGTGCCCAGCCTTGGCTGAAGCCAGGAAAGCAGAAGCTGACTCTGGCTGGCATCGTGTCACCCGGAGCAGGAGACCAACACGTGACGTGAGGCCGCCCCGGTTGCTGAGCTGCTCCAGCCGCTTGCTCAGCTCTTTCCAGTGGAATTGCTCATTCCTGGCTGTAAATGGGATGTTAATGAAACAACCCAAAAGGCAATTTAGGCTCTTTAGCTCCACTCCAGGAAAAAAAAAGCCCTACCTGGAGAGATGACACATGATGTATTTGGTATTAGTGCTTCAAGTCAGTTTGGCGGCTGCTGCTGGTAGGCAAGCTGGAAATATTTTGTTGCATGTTCCAACACCGTACCAGGATACAAGGCCAGCCAGTGGAACACAGCAGGGATTGAATGAGGGCTGAGAAATGCAGCCCTGGCTAGTTTCACTCTTAAAAAAAGAAAGCTTTTCTTAAAAGGTACAAATGAGGCTAAAAGAATTTCTGTTATTTTTCCGGTTTCTGTGCTATAACTCCTTTCCCATCTCCTCATCTATCTTCTGAGCCTACTGCCTCATGAATGAGTGAGCAATAAAAGAAGTATGCAGTGGCTGAGAGAGAAGCTCAAGATAACAAGATAATGCAAACTGTAAGCCAAAGCTTGAGCTGAGCTGCAAGTTTGAAGATGTAGATCCGAGGCTGAAAGTTTCAGGGCAGTCATTAGATCGTTTGCATGGAAAGCTGATTTGCCAACAGGAGCAGAAAAGGTGACCTCACGGATGCTGAGCTCACAGCTGTCAGGATCTCGGGTCTGTGCTTTCTAGGATTTTAATCCTGTCTTCAGACCACACGTGCCGCCACTTCCCTCACAGACTAAAATAAAACTGCAGCTGTTCTGATGCCTTTCAAATCCCTGTCTTCACTGGGAAGGGGCAGAGGGAGAACAAAGAGCAAAGAAACAGCTACCAACCACCCTAAGGTTGGGCAGTGGCAATTTCTGTGCCTAAGTGACAGCAGAACAGCCTCAGGAGCCAGAGGGATGAGAATAGCAAGCTCTAGGCAGAGGCTTTAAATGGCTTGTTGTAAGGCTGCTGGGAGCAGGAGGGACCTGTGTTTGCTGATGTTGGTACGCTACTTGTGAGCTGCTGGCTGCACAACTGTTTACTGCAGAGGGGGTTGGACTAGAGGACATTTGGAGGTTGCTTCCTGGACAGACTGTTCTGTGACTTTGTGACTCTGTGATTCTATGATTCTGTGACTCTGTGATTCTATGATTCTGTGACTCCGTGACTCTGTGGCTCTGTGACTCTGATTCTGCAACTCTGTGATTCTGTGATTCTATGATTCTGTGACTCTGTGANTTCTGTGACTCTGTGACTCCGTGGCTCTGTGGCTCTGTGACTCTGATGCTGCAACTCTGTGATTCTATGATTCTATGATTCTGTGACTGTGATTCTATGACTCTGTGACTCTGTGGTTCTGTGATGTGCTCTTTCTCCTTGCCACTCACAGTTTATGCTGAGATTTTAGGCTTCAAGTCCCAGCACACACATTTGACCTTCACAGAACCATAGAATGTTTGGGGTTGGAATGGACCTTTAGAGGTCAAGTCCAACCTTCCTGAAGTGAGCAGGGACTTGGCTCCTTCAGTGCAGGCTGCCAGGGCCATGTCTCTGGGGGGGAAGCTTTCCAAGCTTCCAAAGCAGAAGAAAGTGGTTATAACAAAGAGTTAATTCGACTTTCCCTGCCACTGATCTCCTTCTAGGCTGCCCAGGTTTGGAGCTGCATGGATCAGGTGGGGTTTCTCAGGGGAAAAAAACATGTGGCCACTCCCTGAACCCAGATAATCCCTCTGGCTGGGCTTTCACTGCTGCTATCTGCCAGGTTAGGCAGAATTTAATCATCAGAATTATTATGGTCTCTTTGAACTGAAGGCCAGTGGGAAATTAATTGCTGGAATTAAGTTTTCTAGCACTAACCCAACGTAGCTGCTAGGTGAGGTCAGCTGCAGGGCTCAGGACAGACAGTAAGGACTAAGCTGCTCTCCTGACTTATTTGGACTGGTTAACAAATAGCAAGAGGGAGAAGATACAAGGATAAAGCATCAAGGGACGTGAAGGATGAGGGGAGGATGAAGCTTGTTATCTTCAAAAGGAAAGTGGTGTCAAGTCAGGTGTAAGCATGAGAGACCCCTACAACAAGGAGGAGACAGGGTGGAGTCAGGCGTGATGCTGAGTTGTTGGAGATGCTTTAACAGCACTAAAGGAGGCAAAGAATTTTTAACAAGAATTGATGACAAAACATGAAACCAGTTCCTCAGCTTCACTACTGCACTCTGTGTTCTGTGCTCTGAGGTGAGACCTTCTCACCCTTTACAAACCCCTGAAAGGAGGTTGGTGCCAGGTGGGGCTTGGTCTCTTCTGCCCGATAACAAATGACAGAATGAGAGGAAATGTCCTCAAGTTGCACCAGGGGACGTTTAGATTGGACATTAGAAGAAATTTCTTCCCTGAAAGAGTTCTCAAACACTGGACCAGGGTCCACAGGGAGGCAGTTGAATCCCCATCCCTGGAAGTGTTCCAAAGACACAGAACTGTGGGTGCCGAGTGCCACAGTTTAGCCAAAGCCTTAGTAGAGATAGAGAATGGTTGAAGTGGATGATCTGAAAGGGCTTTTCCAACCAAACCAGTTCCATGATTCTGAGACAGACCAAGCCTTCTTGTAGAGTAGCTGAGGCTTTTTGCATGTTTTGTTATCCTCTTGGGAGGAGGCAGAATACTTCAGTCTCTCCAGAAATTGTGAGGAATTCAACTATGGTATTGTGATGGTTTGGG
>WBNM01017309.1:23029-33713 GCA_013399055.1 Ramphastos sulfuratus | reverse complement strand
AGAGGGGAGATTGAAAGTGGATGTTAGGAGGAAGTTGTTTGCAGTGAGGGTGGTGAGACACTGGCACAGGTTGCCCAGGGAGGTTGTGGCTGCTTCCTCCCTGGAGGTGTTCAAGGCCAGGTTGGATGAGGCCTTGAGTGACCTGTGCTAGTGGGAGGTGTCCCTGCCTATGGCAGGGGGTTGCAACTGGATGATCCTTGAGGTGCCTTCCAGCCTTACTATTCTATGAGTCTATGATTTCCTTCTTCAGTTACAAATCTCTTCTCAGAAGTGGAGAGTGCTTTGGAAGAGTTATTTACCCCTCTGTGTTTCTGAAAACCAAGGGCTGCTCTTATACCAGTTCCTGCTACTCTTTGACTGTGCCTCCCTGTCCCAACCCTCTGCATTTCCCTTGCCTTGTCTAGTGCCAGAGCAGGAAGGACAGCAAGGCTGCACTAGCAAGGCTGGACTTAGTGATCTGGAAGGTATTTTCCAGCCACAGTGATTCTGTGAAGGTCTTGGAGCATCCCTTCCCAGCTGCATCCCGGTAGCATCCCAGTCTGGCTGCATCCCTGCCCATGCCTGGGGAAGCAGCACCATCTCGTGTCAGTCTGGAGCTGGCACAGCTGGTACCTGTCATCGTGCCTCCTGAGGAGCCCAGGGAAGTGCTGGCAGTTCCCAACACCAGCCCTTTCCCAGCTCCCTTATCCTACCTTCTCAGAACCTGCTCCACACTTTCCTCCCTTTCTTTTCCCCTCCTGTTTTCCAAGGGTGGGCACCTCCAAAGCCTTCTGATAACTTAGATGATGCAGAATGGTTTAAAAGTGCATCTTACTTCCAGGTGAGGTAGAGATGAGTTTCTTTCAGGACATGAAGAGATGCTGATGTTTATTTGCCATTGCTCAACCTCCTTTTAATCCCAGTCTGGTTTACACCTGTCTGAAATAATAAATCCTTGAATGTACCAAAAGGAAAAGCCAAAGTGCATCACAGAATCCTTTTGTTTGGAAAAGAACTTTAAGGTCATCGAGTCCAACCATCACCTAAACTCTACTCTCTGCTGCTAAGGTAGTGGCAATCCCTGCTGGCCAGGAATTGCATGAGTCGTGCTGGGGAGAGGGTTGCAAAGAGCTGGGCTTGCAGCAGAGGGCCTGGAGATGGCAGATCTGAGACTTAGCTGGGNGGATTGTGTTTCTGTATTCCCTTTAACTTGTCTATCTCTGTAACTGTTCCTGTCTATTGTGTCTGTCTCTGCTTGTACATTGTGCTGAGCTGTAAATAGAGCTTCAGCCCTTAACTTCCAGCTGGCTGAGGCTAGTCTGAGGGATTTTACAAAGTGTGGGGGGGGTGGGGGGTGGGTAACTCCCAAACCATCACATTATGGATTTCTTTTGAGAGATGGATGAGACTTTTCCTGCATTGGAAACAGAGAAATCCAAACTGACACTGAGCTGCTACTGCCTGGAAATGATCAGTGACTGAGGGAGCTGGGGATGGTTAGTGTGAGGAAGAGGAGGCTGAGGGGAGACCTCATTGCTGTCTACAACTATCTTGAAGGGACACTGTGGAGAGGCTGCTGCTGGGCTCTGCTCACAGGGAACTGGAGACAAAACAAGGATGGCCTCAAGCTGAAGCTGGGGAGGTTTAGATTGGACATTAGGAAAAAGTTTTTCCTGGAGAGAGTGGTCAGGGACTGGAATGAGCTGCCCAGGGAGGTGGTGGAGTCACCCAGCCTGGATGTGTTTGAGTGGTTTGGATGTGGTGCTTGGGGCTATGGTTTAAGGTGAATCTTGTAGAGCAGGGTTCTAGGTTGGATTTGGTGCTCCTGAGAGGCTTTGCCAACCTGCATGTGGCTGTGAGTCTGTGTGGGCAGCTTAGTCCCTTCTCAGGAATAAAATCCTCTTAGGGGAAACTGAGGCTTTGTGTCTTGAAGACAGCAGTAGAGTAGCTACACACACAGCAATGAACACTTCACACCAAGAGGTTCCAGTTCCTCTTGAGCAGCTCTGAATGGGACGCCAGGCACATGCCAGTTGTCACTTGCTGCTGACAAATGTGTGACTCCCTGCATGACAGAAATCCTGTTAAGCATCTCCTTTAACCCAGGAGTGACCCAAAAACTCCTTGAAACAGAAGGCCTTGGAGTGTGCAAGCTAAGGGAAGCTGCCAACAGCAGAGAGGATTGGAGACAGGGAGGTTTTCCAGGCAAGAATTTTTGCTGAATAGCTGTGAGAGGGAGAAAAAAAAAAAAAAGAGAGAGAGAAAGGCATCAAAGAAAACATTTGGAGAAACAAAATACTACTACAACCTCCTTCCCTGCAGTGTGTGCTTTGTTTGTCTTGTTCAAATGGAGATATTTGCATTTGAAATGCACCTGCAAATGGCTCTATATATTTACAGATCGAGCCCTAGAAGATCAAATTTGTCTTTTCCAGCCAAAAAAAAAAAAGAAAAAAAAAAAGGACCAAAATAGCCTCATGTGTTTGCTTTTATTTTGCCATTGTGGGCAGCAAAGAGTCTGTTGTTGGCACAAGGCTACCTGGAAAATGCCAGGCTGGTGAGTGTTGATCAGTCCAGTATCATATTTGTGGGGGCCAGCTTGGGTAGATGGAGAGTAAACATAATTCCCTCTATTACCACTCTTTTATTCTCTTTGGCGTTGTGAGGTAGCAAATGCAGCTCTCCTGCTGTGCTGGGCAATTTTGTTCTGGGAGTTGTGTTGCCTAAAGGCTTAATTGGCTGGAGGGGCAGTGATGGGGGCTTTGTAACTGACAGCAGGTTTAGCATGATGAGGAGGGGATGGGGCAGCTCTGGATGGCACTGGACTGCTTTGAACAGGGACTCTGGGACATTTTGGAGCCATCCAGCAGCCAACTCTGCTAATGCACAGGAGAAAGAAACTCTCCGCGTGATGCAGAAATTCACTGTGTGGTGCAGAGCATCTCCATGGAACACAGAAAGTCTCCATGGAACACAGAAAGAAGTCTCCATGGAACACAAAAAGCTCTCCCTGGAACACAGAACCTCTCCATGGAACACAGAACCTCTTCATGGAACACAAAAAACTCTCCCTGGAACACAAAAAGCTCTCCCTGGAACACAGAACCTCTCCCTGGAACACAAAAAGCTCTCCCTGGAACACAAAAAGCTCTCCCTGGAACACAGAACCTCTTCATGGAACACAAAAAGCTCTCCCTGGAACACAAAACCTCTCCCTGGAACACAAAACCTCCTTACAACACAGAACCTGCTCTCNACCTCTCCATGGAACACAGAACCTCTTCATGGAACATAAAAAGCTCTCCCTGGAACACAGAACCTCTCCATAGAACAGAGAACCTCTTCAGGGACTGCAGAAACTCTCCATGGAACACAGAAACTCTCCTTACAACACAGAACCTCTCCAATGAACAGGGAAATGTTCTGTGGAATACAGAACCTCTCCATGGAATGCAGAACCTCTTCATGGAACACAGAACTAATTCATGGAATGCAGAACCTCTCCCTGGAATGCAGAACCTCTCCATGGAACACAGAACCTCTTCATGGAACATAAAAAGCTCTCCCTGGAACACAGAACTTCTCCATAGAACAGAGAACCTCTTCAGGGACTGCAGAAACTCTCCATGGAACACAGAAACTCTCCTTACAACACAGAACCTCTCCAATGAACAGGGAAATGTTCTGTGGAATACAGAACCTCTCCATGGAATGCAGAACCTCTTCATGGAACACAGAACCTTTCCCTGGAGCACAGAACCTCTCCATGTGATGCAGAAACTCTCCTGTGGTGCAGAAACTCTCCGTGGAACAGAGGAACTCTCCGTGGAGCACAGAAACTCTGTGCAGCGAGGCTCGTTTGCCAAAGACCTTTCCCAGGAGCTCTTCTGTGTCTCCCAGCACCCAAGACACGCCCACGGGATGAAGCAGGACCTCCGTGAGTCCCCCGTGCAGGTGACAGCAGCGGGGAGGTGGCGGCGACTGCCGAGAGCGCTTGCGGCAGCGTTTCACTGCCGGAGGGGCTGCAGGGCGGGAGCCAAATTGGGGCTGGATATTGACATTGAAAGTTGGCTTTTTGAAAGGCACAACAGCCTTTGCTTGCTGCAGAGCTAATTATTATGCAAATTCATGCTAATAAACTCTGCCTTGCATGTTGCTGAGAAGCTGCCTTTCCCGGTTAACATAGCAGTAATGAGAGGTAGATTTGTAATTCAGATGCCGGTGGTAATATCCTAAATTACTCTGCGCTATAATGGACTTTATTTTGTTCTCCCCTCAGCTTCCCCTCCCCACCCCCAGTCCAAATGTCAATGCAAATCAGTTCCCACTTTGCATATTTATTGCAGATGTATTTATTGTTGAGACAGGGGTGAGACCCTCTGCTAAACGAGCTGCCGAGGGGCTTGAGGGGCTCAGGATGAGGTCTTACCTGCTGCTTGCTCATAGGGTGTTGGGATGCTCTGCATCCCTTCTCCAGCCTGCCCTGGGCTCCAGGGTTTGCACTGATTTTGGAAGAAGGAGCTGTTGATTCAAAGAGCTTGTGGCTTCATGGCATTTGGAGGATGGCTTGAGACCTTGCTGTCCCACTTTGCTGTCCCACCTTGGACTTCTGCTTGGCTCAAAGCAGTCATAGAATCGTAGAATTGGCTTGAGTTGGAAGGGACCTTAAAGACCACCTAGTTCCAACACCCCTGCCATGGGCAGGGACAGCTCTTACTAGATGAGATTGCTCAAAGCTTCATCCAGCCTGCTCCTACCTAAACACTTACAGGGATGAGCCATCCACAACTTCCTTGGGCAGACTATTCCAGTGCCTCACTGCCTTCATAGTAAAGGACTTGAAAGGCTTCAACTTCATGAAGTTTAACAAGGGCAAGAGGAAGGCACTGCACCTAGGGAGGAAGAAGCCCTTCTACCAGTACAGCTGAGGGGCTGACCTGCTGGAAAGCAGCTCTGCAGGGAAGGAACTGGGAGTGCTGCTGGACAGGCTCACCAGGAGCCAGCAATATGCCCTCATGGCCAAGACCTCCAATGGTTCCCAGGTGTGCATTAAGAAAAAGGTGCCCAGCAGGTCAAGGGAAGTTCTCTTCTCCCTCTGCTCTGCCCTGGTGAGGCCACACCTTGGAGTATTGTGTCCAGTTCTGGGCTCCCCACTTCAAGAAGGACAGGGAACTACTGGAGAGTCCAGTGGAGGGCCACGAGGATGCTGAGGGGCCTGGAGCAGCTCTCCTATGAGGAGAGGCTGAAAGACCTGGGGCTGCTTAGCCTGGAGAAGACAAGGCTGAGAGGGGATCTTGACAATAACTAGAGTGTGGAGGTCATGAGGATGGAGCTGAGCTCTTCTGGGTGGTGCCCAGTGATAGGACAGGGAGCAATGAGCATAAATGAGAGCCCAGGAGGTTTCTCTTGTGTGTAAGAAGAAACTTCTTTACTCTGAAGGTGCTGGAGTCCTGGAGCAGGCTGCCCAGAAAGGTTGTGGAGTTTCCTTCTCTGGAGACTTTCAAAACCCACCTGGGCATTGTGATCCTGGGCAGCCTGCATTAGTAGTGGGATTGGTTTAGATGATCTCCAACCCTCACCGTTCTGTGGCTCTGTCTTTTCTGTGCTGGGCAAGCAGAGTGAGGGGACCCTGACAACCAGCCCCAGGTAGTGCTTGGCAATGTGGGAGGGAGCTCTGCCAGCTGTAGGTGGTGGGCAGGAGAGCATCCTCCTCCTCTAGACCCAGCATCTCTTTTCCATCACCTTTGCTGTCCCCCAGGGAAGTGAGGGGGAGCATGTCAGGATTTTTTTTTATTCATTAATTCCTCAGCATCTTTCAGCCTGTGGTTTTACATGACTGCTTATTCCCTGAGTTGGTGGAGATAACCAAGGAAGCACGGATCATTTCCAGACTAAGCTCGGATTTAAGCCTAAAACTAGTGAACTGAGGCTTAGATTAGATGGCATCAGCCCTCTGTAATCTGTCTCTGTATGATTTTTGGCCCAACTTTGTCATCTTAATCAATGGCAAATCATGCAAGTCAGCTCTGCTTGACGTTTCAGCTACTGCTGGGCTGCTTTGCAGCCAGCAATCCCCGTCTGTTACTGCGTGTCCTGTGGAGCACAGCTCTAAGTGCAGGTTTCTTTCTGCAGCCATGAACCTGTGCACAGAAAATCCTGATTTGAACCCAGCTGACAGGGAATGGAAAGCAAAAGTCACCCTCGCTCCTTTGGGGATGAAAGGAGAGGTCCTGCTCCTTGCTGGTGTTCCTTTGCAGTGATGGAGGAGCAGAGCCAAAAAGGAGAAAAAAAAAAAACCCAAACAACCAAAAACCCACACTAAATTGTATTCCTTCAGATTTGGGGGATTTTTAGTTTTCTGGCTTTAAAGCTGTCAGTTTCCCCTAGGAAATCCTTGCTAGGGTCTGTTTTAGGGCAGTGTTCTCATCTTGCTGAGCAGAGAGGCAAAGGGCAGACTTACATCCTAGTGGCTTTAAGCCTGGCTCTGATCTCGTTGCCTCCTGCCTTTCTTCTTGCTCTGAGGTGTTGCCATTATCTTATAGAATCACAGGATTGTTTTGGTTGGAAAAGACCTTTAAAGATCACAGGCTCCAGCCATGAAATCTGTGGTTCTAAGGGTCTGTGAATCATAGAACTGTTTGAGTTAGAAAAGCTCTCGAAGATCACTGAGTCCAACATCAACCCAACCCCACCATGGCCACTAAACCATGTCCCGAAGTGCCATGGCCACACCTTTCTTGAACACCTCCAGGGATGGGAACTCCACCCCCTCCCTGGGCAGCCTGTGCCAATCCCTGACCCCTCTTGCAGCAAAAGAATTGTTCCTAAGCTCCATTTAACCTGATTTCTTGTTTCATCCAAGCAGTTAATGGAGGTGCTGAGGGATGTTTCTGAGGGGAGCTCATCCTATCACTACAAGCCCAAGATCATCCAGTCCAACCTTCAACCCAACCCCACCATGGCCACTAAACCATGTCCCAAAGTGCCATGGCCACACCTTTCTTGAACACCTCCAGGGATGGGAACTCCACCACCTCCCTGGGCAGCCTGTGCCAATCCCTGACCACTCTTGCAGCAAAGAAATTGTTCCACATCTCCAATCTAAACCTCCCCTGGCACAATTTCAGGCCATTTCCTCTTGTTCTGCCACCTTCTACTTTGATGCAGAAAAGACAGCTCCAAAGTTAGGCTCTTCATATCCTTGTCCTGTGGACAAATTGGTGATGAAACCTGATTTGGGGGAGCAGGGAGGGGCTTCAGGCTCTTGGGTTGAGTATTTGGGGGGGAGCAGCGAGTTCAAGGTTAGCTGAGCTCCAGGCAGCTGCACACATGCTGTCTGTAGTTTGTCATTCCTTCATGGGTGATATGTTTCCTTCCCTGGGTTTGCTCCAGTCCAGGCTCAGAGAGCTAAAATAGCACAAGGGAGCAGGGAGGCTGCTCTGGCTGAGACCTTCAGTTGGGGCTCTGCAGCCTGGAGAAGAGAAGGCTTCCAAGAGACCTTAGAGTACCTTCCAGTATCTGAAGGGGCCTACAGGAAGGCTGGGGAGGGACTATTGACAAGGTCTTGCAATGCCAGGACAAGGGGCAATGGGTTTGAAGTGGCAGAGGGGAGATTGAAAGTGGATGTTAGGAGGAAGTTGCTTGCAGTGAGAGTGGTGAGACACTGGCACAGGTTGCCCAGGGAGGTTGTGGAGCACAGAAGCACAGAATGTGATCTTTGATCACATTCTGTGCTTCTGTGCTCCACAACCTCCCTGGAGGTGTTCAAGGCCAGGTTGGATGAGGTCTTAAGTGACCTGTACTAGTGGGAGGTGTTCTTGTCTATGGCAAGGGGTTGGAACTGGATGAGCTTTGAGGTCCCTTCCAACCTTACCATTCTATGAGTCTATGAGTCAGTGAATGTGTGAGTGAGGACAGGAGCAGGAGGGCCTCCAGCCTTCCCCAGATCAAACACAAAGCTTTGTGAAGCCTTTAAACATTTTTTTTTCCCTTTGCTTCCATTTGCATTCTAGCTTCTGTGCTGAGAGAACCCAGCCAGGCTAAGGAGAGAGGGAGAGGCTTTTGAAAGGGACTAGGAAATGCTCTGCAGCCCTGATGCTCCTCCCTCTCTCCATGGTCTCCAGCATGGACCAAGCACACAGAAGGTTGGTCACCAGGTACCTGATGTGAGCTCTGAGTCAGTGCTTTGCAATTTGTTCTAAGGCCACACTGAAATAGCCAGAATCAGCCTCAAAATATGGATGAGTCACTGAGCAGCAAAGGGGTGCAGAACCAGAGCATCACCAGTGTGTGGTGGGGAATTTGGGGCAGAGAGGATGTGCAGTGCTCCAAGCCTCTGATTTGGTTGTGTGCCCCTCTGATGTGTCCCAGCTTCATGCCTGTGCCTCGCATCCAGCCCTGCACCCTTGTGCCTCCTCCTGCTACCTTAAGCACCTTGCACATCCTTGTGCATCTTAGTGCACCTCTGTGCATCTTTGTGCATCCTTGTGCACCTTGCACCTCCTTGTGCTTCCTTGTGTGTCCTTGTACACCCTCATGCTTCCTTGCACACCTGTGTGCCCTTTGTGTATCTTTGTGCCCCTTGCACATCCTTTGTGCCCCTTATGTTTCCCTGCACATCCTTGTGCTCTTTGTGTATCTTTGTGCCCCTTGTGCATCCTTGTGCCCCTTGTGCTTCCCTGCACATCCTTGTGCCCCTTGCACATCCTTGTGCCCCTTGTGCTTCCTTGCACATCCTTGTGCCCTTTGTGTATCTTTGTGCTTCCTTGTGCATTCTTGTGCCCCTTGTGCATCCTTGTGTGTCCTTGTGACCCTTGTGCATCCTTGTGCCCTTTGTGTATCTTTGTGCTTCCTTGTGCATTCTTGTGCCCCTTGTGCATCCTTGTGCATCCTTGTGACCCTTGTGCATCCTTGTACACTTTTCTGCTTTCTTGTGCATCCTTGTACATCTCTGTGCTTCCTTGTGCATCCTTATGACCCTTGTCCATCCTTCTTCATCCTCATGCTTCCTTGTACATCCTTGTGTTCCTTGTGCATCCTTCTGCACTTCATACACCTTTCTGCACCCTCTTCATCCTTGTGCACCTGCACATCCTCATTCATCCTCGTGCACCTTGTGCATCCTTCTGCTCTTCGTACACCTTTCTGCACCTTCTTCATCCTCATGCTCCCTCGTGCGTCCTGACACGGTGGTTGCCGTCATGCTGGTGTTGAGGATGCCTCCTGTTGCTTTGCGTGAGGCCGGGACCAAAGGCTGTATCCAACAAGCTGCCAGGCGCAGGGAATGTGGAGCCGCCTGCGGCTGTGCTGTGTTCTGAGGAGCTGGGAGCAGCCTGCAATGCTGCAGCTCTTCCACAGGGTGCTGACAAAATTCCACGGCAGGCAGAGAAGCCAGCAGCTCATGGCTCCTTCCCACAGCCCAAATTTTTCCCCAGTAGCTTCCGTAGTGCTGTTGTAGTTTCCCTCATCCCATAGGAGACAAGAGGCTGGCAGTGCCCAGAGGTCTAGTAGAAGGTTTCCCTCCCATGACATGGGGGTTGGAACTAGATGATCTTTAAGGTCCCTTCCAACTAGGCCTCAAGGATGCTGGAAAGAGAAGGAACTGCTTGGTTGGATGTTTAGGGTCTCTGCTCCTGATTGCTGTGGGATCTGGAGAACCTGGGGACATGCTGCTCCTGTTCATCAGCTGATCTCCAAGCTGTGGAGTCAGAGTAGACAAAGCTAAGAGTTCTCCTCCCATTTTAGGTCAGAATCCAGGGATAAAAGGGCATGTGCATGAAAGACCAAGTGCAAGGTCCTGTATCTGAGTCAAGGCAATCCCAAGCACCAATCCAGGCTGGGCAGTGCCTGGCTGGAGAGCAGCCCTGAGGAGAGGGACTTGGGGTGCTGGTGGGTGAGAAGCTCAACATGAGCCAGCAGTGTGCACTTGCAGCCCAGAGAGCAACCAGAGCCTGGNCCCATGGCAGGGGGGGCTGGAACTGGCTGATCCTTGTGGTCCCTTCCAACCCTGACTGATTCTATGATCCTATGATTCTGTCATTCTATAATTCTATGTCCATGCTCTGAGCTTCTCTGCTGCATACATGGGGGAGAGCCTGGAGACAATCCTGTCCCAGGTGTGTGGGCTGGCAGAAGCAGGGGCGAAATCTCCTCTCCTAACCACGTGTGCCAAGCCTCCCACTAAGTATCTGCAGCAGTTTCTTAATTGCCTTCTTAAGTTGGTTACTCCTCTTCTGCTGGCAGTGCCCTGAAGCAAGATGTCCCCCAGGTGCATTACCTCGTGCATGCCAAAAGGAGCTGCTTTTATTTAATTTTAAATAAACGTAGCTTCCTTTGAGTGCCTCCCAGCAGCTGCTGCAGAAGGGGGCAGAGGGAACGTGTGCTTAATTTTGCATGTGCTGCTCCTTGAAGAACTACCTCTTCTTCAGCCTGCTCACAGTTAGTCATGTTTCTTGCAGCTGTCCTTTTTAACCCACCCCTCGTCCCCCCGCTCTGCATGTCAGGCTCTGTGGCTACAAAATGAGGATATGAATAGAATCATAGAATCATAGAATGGGAAGGTTGGAAGAGACCTCAAGGATCAGCCAGTTCCAACCCCCTGCCATAGGCAGGGACACCTCCCACTAGCACAGGTCACTCAAGGCCTCGTCTAGCCTGGCCTTCAACACCTCCAGGGAGGGAGCAGCCACAGCCTCCCTGGGCAACC
>WBNM01017308.1:0-33525 GCA_013399055.1 Ramphastos sulfuratus | reverse complement strand
CTTTCATTGTATGCTTCTTGGGTCTGACAATGCAGGAGTGGCTTTCATTGTATGCTTCTTGGGTCTGACAATGCAGGAGTGGCTTTCATTGTATGCTTCTTGGGTCTGACAATGCAGGAGTGGCTTTCATTGTATGCTTCTTGGGTCTGACAATGCAGGAGTGGCTTTCATTGTATGCTTCTTGGGTCTGACAATGCAGGAGTGGCTTTCATTGTATGCTTCTTGGGTCTGACAATGCAGGAGTGGCTTTCATTGTATGCTTCTTGGGTCTGACAATGCAGGAGTGGCTTTCATTGTATGCTTCTTGGGTCTGACAATGCAGGAGTGGCTTTCATTGTATGCTTCTTGGGTCTGACAATGCAGGAGTGGCTTTCATTGTATGCTTCTTGGGTCTGACAATGCAGGAGTGGCTTTCATTGTATGCTTCTTGGGTCTGACAATGCAGGACTGCCTTTCATTGTATGCTTCTTGGGTCTGACAATGCAGGACTGCCTTTCATTGTATGCTTCTTGGGTCTGACAATGCAGGACTGCCTTTCATTGTATGCTTCTTAGGTCAGCATGAAAAACATTTTAAGAATCTCTCTTCCATGACAACCCTGAGTGGAGCTCTGCCCACGGTACACAATCACAGTACAAATCACAACAAATGGTAATCAAAAGTTCACCTGTTCAGGTGTCTATTCATTTGGGCATGCCCTCNCAAAAAAAAAAAAAAGTATGCACTGTGTCAACTATAATTAAATGTCAATGAAGGTAACAATGGGCAAAGGGAGGGTAAATCTGAGAAACAGCAAAAAGAGAGAAGATAAAATTTCTTTCTAATTAAAATGGATTCATAGCATCACCACATAACTTGATCTTTAAACTTTACCGGCCATATAGTAATAAACTGCAAGAATATCAATGTATCTCTACTGTGCTTCAAACCTTTACTCTTCCTGCTCATCATTATAAGCTGGAAACAGGTCACTATAGCTCAAATACTTAGCTATGGTTTTGGTTTGGGGGGTTTTTTTTGTATATTTGTTTTTGACAATCCCTTTTTCCCTTAAAAGAATTAATCCTTCCCTTAAATTCTAATGTAGTCAGAAGGCCTATAATGTGCACGTGTTCTCCTTACTGCTGAATGAACCTGAATGCTTTCTCACTTTCAGCTTGTACAGATTTGTACTTCACTCTTATTTTCCCCCTGAAGCAACATGAGCATTGTCTCAATTTCCCAACCAGCCTACTCCTGAATTCTCAGCACCTCCTTTTCAGGCAAAAGCTCACACTGTGCCTTCTGCAACATTAACATATTTTTCCTCCTTGCCAAAAGAAACACTGGAGTTCTCTGGAGAACGCTGATTCAGAAATCTGCTCTGTGAACGACTTCCTGAGGTTCCTAATTAGGTATGTTCAAGAAGTCACTGAAATTGTGGACCTGTAAGTCCCAGAGAAAACCATGCCTTTCAGCCCACAGGAAAACTCTTATGAAGTTCAAAATAAAAAGCCCAGGGGAAAGGCAAGGTTTTGATTTACTACAGAGATACATAGTTCAGCTTGTTTGTTTAATACAGCTGAAGAATAATATATGAGCATTCAGCTGAGTTGAGACTGGCAATTTTCCTAGTCCTCTATGAGTATTTTAGAAGCTATCATAGACAGACATTATGAATGATAGCACATATTCTGCATCAAAACACCAACAGAAAGATAAACGTGACTCATTTTGCAAGAAGAAGAAATGTTAACCATTTTTTCTTCAATAAAATGAGTTTCTGTCATTTTGAGGAAGCAAGGAGGTATTTGAATAGTTGGAGATTCAAGAGTGGCAACAAAATGGTATCAGAGGTTATAACGAATGTGAAGAAAATTTTAAAGCAATTACAATACAGTCAGAGAAATACTGCAACAGCAGTTAATCTACTGAAAAATTCTACTCTCCTTGACACTAAAGCAGCCATGGCAGGTGAATGTAAAGTTACTGCTCAAGATCTCTTTTTCCCCATCATCACTAAGGAAACCACAGGATATCCTTATACCTGCTAACATAGTACCTTTTACAGTCACAGCTTGCTCCATTTTTCTTTGTAAGCAGAGTTTGGCTTTTATGCTCCCAAACATGCTAGTAGTAGGGATCCTGATTCACTCTGCTAGTAGGACAGAGAAAGCTGCAAAACTGCTCTTGGATGAACTGTGTTTCAGAAAGCTAATGTCTTCTGAACCTCTGATTAATCTTCTTTGAGCAATCTTGAGCAGTCTTGCAGTCAGTGCTTGTACCTCAAGGGCAACAAACTGTTAAAGCACTCTTTTGAGAGACCTATTATCAGCCTGAAATCTTAAATAGCAGACCCTCTCCCTGAGTAGCTCACATTACTTTTGGCCTTTCAGGCTCTAAGGGTGTGGTTTGATGATCAATTTAAATTCATCTAACCCTGGACCACTGCCAGACAGACAATCCTATAACTGCTCCTATCAGGCTACACAATGAGTTAGTATAAATGACCATCTTTTATATGCTGGGACAGCTTTGGTCAAATCATTTCGCAGTCCAAGCCATGGCATGACAACAAACAGAATGGCACCAGAGAAGAGGCTGAAACATACAGCTGGCAATAAGGTCAGCACATGCAGCCCAGACTTGGATCTGCCTGAATTTCAAACAGACCCCTATATGGGACATCTGGGTGGATTATTAGCATGAGATGGAACAAAATGTATTATAAACAGCAAAATCTGAGCATTTTTGTCCCCAGTGGATCCTTAATGATTTCATAGCAGCTCTGAACAAAACGGTAGTATTATGAANTTTTTTTTTTTTTAACTTATTTTTAGTTTTACCTTGAAATTAAGTCAATGCAATAAAAAAGTTTCAGTCTATTTGCTACTTGGGTTCTAGCCAAAGATAATGTGAAAGCTTTTGGATTAGCTTTTCTCTAATTCTTCCTTGTCTCTTTTTAAAAGAATTAATAAATGATAGAATAAAAATATATGTGCTTTATTCAATAACTGGGTTGCAATTATGTACCTGGAAATTATGTGAAAATCAAATCTGTATTTTATATTATTTATTTAGGATATTATCAGGATTTTTTCCCCTAATGCAGGCAAGGATGATTCCAGAAGTCTTTGCATATGGGGTTAACACATTGCCTGACAAGTCATCAAACAGAAGCAAGTAATAAAGCTCCAAGTGTTTAGTTAGATTTAATTTACAACTAAGCAAAACAGTGTTTATTGGAACAAAAAAGGTCATTAATGTCTTACTAGGAAGCAATTAAAATAACAGATCAAAGCCATTCATCAAATCACAAAACAGATGCTGAGCTTTACTGTAAGAGATTCAGAAGCAATGGTGTATGTAACAGTAGAAGTCCACAAACTATGTTGCACCTTCTGTAACCACAGAGAAGTTGCTGAAAAACAAGGTTTATTGCACACTAGATTTAACAGTGATTCTCTAGCTCCAACCACGCTCATCTTACTCATTTTGAGACTCGAAGTGAAGGCAATGAACTGATTCTGATTCAATGTTTTTAGCAGGAAAATTATTCTAACCCAAAGAAAATATTTATCATGTTGTTGGCAAAGTATTCCAAGCTCAACATGGAGCTCTGCTTCAACAATATAATGGAAATACCTACCATTACTAGAAAAGAACTGAACTGAAAAAACCCTGCTTCAGCACTTTGCATCAGAAACCTGCACTTCGCATTCTCTCTTCAGCAATGGACTGAACTGAAATGCTCTAAGCCTCTTAAACTTCAGCAACTCCAGATTCAATTCTCTACACAAATTTTAAACAAATAGTGGAAAATATTTGCAAATAAAAAGGTATGGTAAGGTTGCTGTTAGAATTTTGTTTCTGTTAGAGTCTCTGTTTCACACAGAAGTTGCAATACATCACTGAAAATGCCTCCTAATTAAAAGATACTGTCATGTCACGGATTTAGGGAATTTGTCTATAAAAAGCGTTAAATCTCTGTGTAAGATAACACAGATGCTTCATATATCCATCTGTGTCAGACTGCACTGTTTTTTATATATAGTTCAAGCACTGACTTCTTGCCACCAACCTTCAGAAATTAGTGTCTATGCAAACCAAACCAAGTCAGCAGCAGTAAGAAGAAACAGTATTGAAACCAGAAGTGAGTTGCATTTAAATAGCCCCCAACTCAACGTGACACAAGCAGAGCTGCCCAGAAGCCTGCACTTGGGGGCAATTGCCAGTGTAAATGCTCTCATTCAGCTCGGGTTCAACTAAGGTCAAGTTAACAATCCTTTTTGAAGAGATTTCTGATTGGCTGCATAGGTGTCAGGCCAAATCAGTGATATGCATGCCAGAAGGAGACTTGATTCTTATAAAACCTCTTAAGATACATANGGCCTTGAGTAACCTGTTCTAGTGGGAGGTGTCCCCGCCCATGGCAGGGGGTTGGAACTAGGTGATCCTTGAGGTCCCTTCCAACCTTACCATTCTATGATTCTATGATTTTGTAGTGCTGGTACTCTCTGGATTCTTCCATTATCCTGTGCATCCTAGACTCCACTACCCTAAATGAGAACTGACTGCCTGAAAAAAGAAAGAGATACTAAAGAATCAGTGTTTACACTGGGGAAAAAGATTTTTTCTCTTAGTCATTGTGGTGATCAGCACAATCTAAAGCAAGTTACCTGATTGCCCCTGCATTTATCATGCAAAGTATAATATTGGTCATAAAGTTACATGGCATCAACTATCATTACTACCTTTAGGGCAGCTCCTCTGTACAAACAGCCAGCTCGAGTCCCTCCTAGTGAAGATTCCCTGCTGTTTTTCACAAGTTTTTAAAAATTAATTGGGAATTTGTTAAAGAATGCCCTTAAGCACATCAAGTGGGGATTTTCATTAACAAATATCAAAGGGAAACTCCATATGCTCTGCAAGCAGCGTTTAACCAAGCAGAGGATTACTTACTGACTGAGAGAAAAGAGTAGAAGCTACCAAATTTCTATCATCACTACTATTTCATCTCAATTTTCTCTGAGCAATCCTCATCTATATTCTAAACCTGCAGGAATGACAAGAAATAACAAGGCTCCATGCACAATACGCTTCAGTGTAATAGAAGGACACCTAACCCAGTATCAGATATCTGTGGGAATTAGCTTGGGCATCTAAAGTAGTCTAAGCACCACAGTGTAAGTTACATATAAGTTAATGTATTCAATTTCTTAGAAAAATCAATTAGACTATGTTAACCTCATGCTGTTACAGAGAGACCACTTCTGGTACCCAGCCTGGCTTGTTTAAAATAACTCAAGTATCTCTTTTTCAAATTGTGCTGTGTATCAAGATGAACAGATAATATAGTTCAACTGTTATCAGTGTACTGAGAGATTTAACTTTTACATCACAGGTTCTCAGTAACCTAATTAATAATAGGCACCGTTTTTTAATTTTATTTTGTAATGCTGGGAATTAATTTTGGTCTGCATTAATGTAATCCATATGCAGCAGATATTCTTACCAGTGTATCTTGTTACCTGTAGAAAGAGAAGATGATACAACTGAAGAAATATCTTGCAGTAGGCTAACTTGGGTAGTGATCCATTTGAATGAAAGTCAGTGGTGAAAGATAGTGCTAGATAAATCCAACCACGTAACTGCTTTTTAGGCAACCTATTCTTTACAGTGTACATCAACATCTCACTCCCAGAGAATTTTTTTCAAAACACTTCTCAAGTTTTTTTGTTCACTCCATATGCTTTCCATACAGGATTTGGTAGATTTTCATATGCATCATGTAACCAACAGACTCAATAAGTGGTAACAAAAGATGAGTTAAGAAGAGCAAAAGTTTGTGCTGTTCATTTAGAAAGGTTATCAGATTTGCTACTTCCTAAGAATGTTGCTGTTTTCCTGCATATATCTGAAGCTTCTGAATTATTTTGTTGTATCTGTGGGAGCTCAGTCCTTTTGCTTATTGACTGTCATCTTGCATTTAAGCCCATTGACAGAGCAACTAGAATGTACAAGCAGAAAATCAATAATGCAGGACCTCCAAACAGACCACTACTGCTCTTAGAAGTAACTGGTTTACTGGTAGTAGTGGCAATCGTTGATCAGAAAATGTAAAACTAGCCAGCCATGAATAGAAACAATGTAAAGACAGATGTAGTGTTTCTTTGCATGAAAGGGTTTTTGTATTAGTCTCCTGTGTTTAAATTCATTTGTATTTCTCTCTAAAGGCAGACTGAGGAAAGGATGAATGAAAAAAAAAAATAAAAAAGAGAAAGGGGGGAAGGTATTTTAAAGACTGTGCAGATTTGTATGCATTTGTTTCTTCTATCGCCACACTGACCTTCACCACTCCTTAAACTTTAGGGATTCTACATGTAAATTTATTCTATAACACAGTATTTTACTCATTTCTGAAGGAGTGACACTCCTGCAGAATCCAGACTTACACGTTAGTGCTTTACTGCTAATACACTCTGCCACCTTTTACCTTCCAGTTTTACAGTATTCTAATTACAATCTGCAGGCCACCAGTGGTCTTCTGCCACTGCAGCTGGAGGTCAGCTTCAAGCAACCTCTACCTATTAGGACCTCCTGCTGAGTTACTAGTTATTAAGGTAATGAAACTTTAGTATAGAAATAACATAGAACTCATACAATGAATAGCTTCCAAGGGCAAGAGAAGACTTCCCTTGCTAAAATGCATCTTCCTTAATAACAGTTCTCAGATTATTACATTCCGTACTTCCTCCATAGTGCTTCATTGTGAATAAAAACTCTTTTTTTTTAAAAAAATATCAAAGTGAAAGAGCAGATGCAGAAATGTTTGGGGGTTTTGGTTGTTTGGTTTTTGGTTTGTTTTTTTTTAGCTTTCTCAGAAAAATATGTCTATCTACAGATTTATAGTAAGATATCATCGGTGCAAAGATTTCTCAATAGTTCTATTTTATCCAATTATAAGTTAAAGTAGGCAGTGACCTTGGTGTTAATAAAATGTTCTGCTTATGGATATATGATACATAGAGTGAAGAAAAAAAGGAACCAGGAGCTAAGGACACTTTATTACTTAAAAAAAGCAGCTCAAGGTTAGTACTACAATAGCATTTCTGCCTTCACTCTCTGAAAGCCCATAGAAAGCAAAAGCATAAAAAATGGCATACAGGAAACTGAGCTTGGTGAACAAATTGCTAGCAAATAGGCCTTTGGTAAGAACCCTTTTACATAACAAACTGGCCTGGAATTTTCTAATAAAATGTTGGGGGAGTTGCCCTCATGGAATACCAATTAATAGAACCTGAAAACATATACAGTAAGTTTTAAGAAATCTACTACTATAAACATTTTTTTTTTTTTGGACAAGCTATCGTATTTCAACATTTGCACAATGAAAATATGTTTTCCATCTCAGAAAACTTTTTATTCAGAAGTAAATATTTTTTACATTTAAAATGAATTACATGTAAAAAGTTTTAATACAAGAAAAAAGAAGAAAGTTCTAAAGAAAAGCAAAATTTTCCAGTGACATTAATCAAGGTTTGGGATTTGCATATCACTTGCCATTTCAACATCTTGTGTAAAATATTGCCCCCAAATGAGAATATCTTTCTTCACTTGTCTCACTTTTTCAGTCACCTGGGAGTTTTACATTGCCAGGTGTCACAAGCTTTTTTGTCTTCTGGGTCAGCAACAATGTATTAAAAAATCATATTTTTTTTTACCAGAAATTTATACCCACAATACTTATCTTTTACATAAATTTCTCTCAACTCTTTTTCAATAATGTACTCTCCAACTATCAGCTTCACAGAGAAACTGCAAGGGAACCCATTCGTGCTTAACATTCAATCCTCTGTAAGATTATCTTAATTTGTATACTGATGTAAATGCAGTCCTGAAGCCACAACTGTTGTGACAAACAACTGAATCTGTCTCTGTCTTTGCCACTGCCTTTGGCAACCTGACATGTCCTTACCTAGGTAGAAGCTAAGTTTTAGCCAAGTTCACCTTTATTAAAAAAAGCAATATATAGGTGAAATGTCTTTGTGGCAGAATTGTTAATGACTCTTGATTAAAACTTATCTTTCTTATGAAAGCTGCATGTACTGAATTTTCCTTCTACTAAATGATGCACTTACTTTTTGTTGTTATGATGAACATACTTTATTTACTATTTTTGACCGCAAGAGGATCACACAAAAGTACAATGGAAGGCAAATATTTGGGCTGTTTCCACTAAATATCACTTCTTACAGCTAAAAGATTAAAACCTTTAGCACGTTTATATTAATATATGGCATATGTTGCTTTTACCCCACTCAGGTAGCAATACTAAATCAGTTTTAGTTAATTACATACTCACTGAAACCACCAGCTTATCTGCAGTATCACAGAGCTCAGCACAAATTCATAAATCCCTGAGAGCAGCACAGGTGTCTCCTCAAGACTGCAATGTGGTTATGCTGCTTACAGTGAATACCATGCTCTTTTCTCTTGTCTTGTATTACTTTTTATTGTATTGCCATGTACCGCAGATGTATCTATCTCAAGGGGCTAAGGTGTCTTACCAGGGAAGTGAGAGCCCAAGTATCCTATTTTTTTCATTAAAAACCCAGTGGATCATGCTTCTGGAAGAGAAAATGCTCTAAAATTTCTATCTAAATTTCATATTTAAAGTAAAAAAAAATATTTTTTTTTTGCCTTCAGCAAACATATGCTAGTCTTGCTTTGTGACAGCTTAATTCTTCAAAGAATTTAAACTTGTGTCCATCAAGAGGGTTTAAAATGCAAATTCGGTTCAGCATTTAGCCAAAAAGAAACATTTGCATATTTGAGTACAAAAGGTGAAAAATGAAAGTTCAAACTACTTGAAAGAATAATGTTTTTCTGAAGACTGCTACTCATCCACTTTCAAGTTAAACTAGTGATTTCTAAACACTGATCATCACATCTATAGACCTTTATAGACAAGGTGCTCACTATTATACAATGCACACTATAAAACTGATCAAAGTGGAATTCTATAGGTGAAAATTATGAGACTGAAATTCAAATGACAGTAGTGTGCAACATGACTGAAATCTCTTTTTAAATCTGAATACGAAATAAAATCTATAACTGCTAAGAATTAAGGATATTGTATTAAAAGCCATAAAATCCAGAACAAAGCAAAAAAAAATTCATCAACTTTAGTGAAAAAAAAAGACTTACATGCAAAGAAAATGCATGTGTAAAAATAAATCATGAAAGCAAAAAAAGAGAACAGCGATAGCAATTAATATAAATTAAGAGCCAGGAGATTGCTAGAATGCTTGAGGCTAACATCAATGAGAAATCAATGGCCAACACAATTAAGGACAATAAGGATTTTTCAAAGTACATTAGCAACAAAATGCATTTTAACAGCAGTATTAGTACAGTAATAGATTCATGTAGTAGAATGGTCATTAAAATCCAGGCAACACAGAAGGGCTTACAAACTAGTTTCATGCTGAATTTGGGAGAATTTCAATACCAGTCAAAATTGTCAAGAAAATATACTATGATCTGAAAGTGATTTAAAGAAGTAATATTAAACAGTTAGGGCATTAAGACTTTTTTTTTTTTTTTCCCTGTCAGCACAGATAGAAAACTGTGATCTAAGAGCTTGTTTTGTTGCTGGTAGCTCATGAAATTCAGGGAACTTCTCAGAGAAAATAATGAAAAGCAATACCATATTTGTATCTTTAAATGTTAAGTGGTATGACCTAAATGAGTGGACATGATCTCAGCCACAGGCACAAGTAATGCTACAGCTACTTGTGTGTCACGTGATAAAGATTTAGAAAAGTTCAGCAAAAGATTCAAGATTTATTAATTGACAGATCTCGAAATACAATTGCAAGTATAGAATTCTCACTGAGTGTGTGTGCTGTAAGTTCCTACAGAGACCAAATTTTGGTTGCATTATCATCTAGCATTTTTATCAGTCCCCTGTAGGAAACCACAGAATCTTTACCCATAGAGCTGACATGCAAAGAGGATTTTGGCACAAGTTAATAATTAGGAAAACAGTCTGTTGATACAGAATAGATCACTGTAGTCAATGGGGCACAAAGTAATTATATTAATTTCAACATGGCCAAACACAGAGTAATAAATCTAGGAACAAATAATTATAGGATACCTCTGCCTATTTCTATTGAGCAGACAGAGGTAGAACACAATCCACAGCTGGAAGTTAAGAGGCAAATTCTAATTCAAAATAAAGTGCAGATTTCAACTGCCAGGTAGCAGCCTTCCCCTAGCGGTGATGGATTCTCCATTGCAAGAAACTAGTCAAATCACAGATGGACATTTTTCTTTGAGGCACAGAGTTTATTCACAATGAAAATGAATTCAGGGAACATTTATGCTGTACTGTCAACTTACATATAATCCTCTTCCAAATGCAAGATGTGGCCATGAGCAGGAACACTCCTTGCTATTCCTGGGCATACAGCCAATTCAATGGTCTTGATAGGACATAAATGGTGTGCAGCTCTCAGCACTGGGCCAGCACTACCACTGCCAGCTTTATTTATAGCCCTGCCACGTTCATTAAACAAAGTCAGAGAACACCTCTGGCACAAGGAAAAGGGACAGAAGAATTAAATGGTAGCTGATGTAACTGTGCAAGTTTATTTCCAAATTGCAATGTTGTATATGGTACTGCCAGTCAATAGCAAAATCGTGGTTGCTCTTTACTGAAATAGGGGTCCCAGATAAAATGTCTCAAAAGACAAATGAGAATCAGTAGTTTCTGTGCAGTCATGCTGAACACAAACTTATGCAAGCCCCATCAGCACACCAGAAGGGCAAACAGATGTGAATAAGGCTTGTTGCAAATTCAGGACCCATATATGAAAGGAACAAGAATTTGAGAACACATTACTTAGTACTCACAGAGTTTTTTCAAAGCGACTTTGTTACTTGGTAATAATTCTTGCCATCTGAAAATCACAGGACTTACAAGGTATTCAGTAGAAAACACCTCAATATGCAAATAAACTAGAATTTGAATCATTAGACATTGATTAGTGAGGAGTGACAAATGAACAACCTTTCATGTGATAGGGTACTAGCTGCCCTTTTCCACTGTAAAAAGCAGTATTAGACCCTTTGCTCTGCAAGTAGCTTTGCAAAGTATAAATTGGAATCTATCCCATCATAATTATTAAGTGTATTCTGAGGTACACAACCAGGAAGTTTATAAAGTGCTTGAAGAACATGAATTTATTTGTTTTACAGAGGTAAATATTTTTCCATAAGAGTCAACCTTCAAGGTGCAGTCTGTAAGGACATTTTAGATCTGTTACTCCCAATATACTTTGAAGACAATCGGATAGCAGCTCATGGAAACAAAATACTCTCTTCTAGAGAAGTCATCAGGTCAGCTTCTTAATTCTTATTTTCAGGCTATTACATAATCATGAAGCATGTCTAATCCAAATTTCCTCCTTTTTTTTTTTTTTTTTTGGGCCATCACTTCAGCCATTTGCCATCCAAACTCTGTTTAACACCTTGACATTAGACTGTGCCCATGGGTATGTGCCAACCAAAATTACAACATTGGAATAGAATAAGCCACAAGTACAAAATACAATTCTTATTACTGTAATTATTGCTGTAATTGTTTTAACAGATGTTTAAAAAGAAAAACACAGTAAGAGCTGGAAGAGTAATAAAGGAATTGGGTTTCACAGCCATATTCATAAGCCTTACATAATGAGCAGAAGGAAAGCAACAGAGGATATAAAAAATGAGAACAGAAACATCTTAAAACCTCACAACAAAAGGCCAAAAAAGAACCAGCCTGCTACAGCTTATTTGTATCTGTAACTTTTATCTGTCTTAAATTCTTAACCTCAAAAACTATGTCATTTCTACCATTAAATGTAACAGACCTTGGTCAACTGAAGAAAGACGGAAATAGCCAGCAAAGGCCTTTTCCAAGCGTTCTCTTTTCTTGAACAAGCACAAAGGACTGTTAGAAGCTACAGCATCATCCTCACCAGTTATGGTAACAAAACATTTAATTCCCCACAGTTGTCAGACAACATGTTTAAGACTCATGCAAGCAACAAACGTTAAAAAGGTAAGTTCTTTTCCAACAAAAGGAAAAAGCTCAACTGTGAAGACCTTTGAAGGAAATGCTGCACCTCAGTGCCAGTAACTTTGATCTGCAATTGGTACCTCTAACAGAGGTGCACTTGACACTTTAAATATTGATGAGATATTTGCTGAGCTGCCATTAAAAGCCAAGGCTTCACTTTCTAGTGAAAGAAAACAGAAGCTTCAAAGACTCTGTAGGGGTCCTGATCTCGAGAGCCTTTAAAGAAGCCGAAACTATATCAAACCAAGGGAAGAGAGATCAACCCATCTTGGTTTGATATGCTATAACATCAGTTGTTATACACAATTGTTTGGAAGTATTACAAAGTGTGAAGCTTCTTTTGTAGTTACCATTCTCCTACCTAGGGTGTTGGAAAAGAAAATCATCCTCTTATTATCAAGATAGTACACATTAACAGATAGTATTTATACTACAAATAACTTTGTATGGTTTTGTTATTTGATTGTGTGGATAACCCTGACTTAGGTTTTATTATTTGAGACACATGTAAAAATACTCCTGACAGATTAAAGCCCAGGAACTAGACAACTTTATATCCAAAACAGTCAGTAGAAGGTGAAATTTCATGGTCATACACATCACCACACTCTATGCTGAGTGTATCAAGACAGAGATGCAACATACCGATGGGCACGAGATAGGTCAATTGACTTATCCATGGATGCTATCACCCAAGTCATTCATGACTGTGACATCTGTGCTGCTATTAAGCAGGCTAAGCGAATCAAGCCCTTATGGTATGGTGAGAGATGGTCCAAGTAAAAGTATGGTGAAGCCTGGCAGATTGACTACATCACTTTGCCTCGTTCTTGTTCTGGCAAGCAGTATGTGCTAACAATAGTAGAGGCCAGCACCGGATGGCTGGAAACCTATCCAGTTCCACATGCTACTGCACGCAACACCATTCTTGGTTTGGAGAGACAAATCATGTGGAGACATGGAACTCCAGAGAGAATCGAATCAGACAATGGCACTCATTTCAAGAACAATCTTGTGAAAAACTGGGCCAAAGAGCATGGTNAAAACTGATATAGAGGGGTGGATTGTGCTGGTCTGAGGCTAATTGGAATATTTTACTGAGAGAAACTAAATCCTTAGCTGTGAGAAGAAAGAAAAACAACAACAGCAACCTATATCACTTGTTCTTCTGCTGAGACACACAACTAGTCAAAATATAGATAAGACACTTCTCATACACTTCTCAGTTCTCAGTAGTTTTTGTTCTTCTCCTTCACTCTGGCAGTCTGTGGTTGTTTTCTGCCTTAACACTAGTCTGACCTAACCCTTTATTTCCTCTAACCTCCTTGTCATCTTTTTTTGACATCTCACCTCAGATCTCTCCAGATTTATCACGTGAAGTATACAGGGATTGATCAATTTATTTTTGAAGAGAGGGAAAGGCGGGGGGGGGAGGTTTGGGTCGGGAGCCTCCTGGTAATCTAATTGTTTTGGAGGGATTTTTGTGTTTCTGTGCTACTTTTAACACGTATATAGCTGTATATTGTGTATATAAACGCTTGTAAATTTTGCTAAGCTGTAAATATAGCTTCATTCCTTAACTTCCAGCCAGCTGAGTCTAGTCTGGGTGATTTTTATAGAGTGGGAGGGCAGGTAACTCCCAAACCACCACATATGCAGATGAAGGAAAAGTGAGTGTCAAGGCCGATAAAGCATTTAGTTGAGTTTTCTTGCCTGTTCATCCAAGCTTCATTATTATTAGTGTAACTATCAGGGATGGTATGCCACAGACAGAAATAACTATTGAGGATAATGGACAAAAGTTAGGCTACCAGCTATCTCATTGTTACGTGAAAGCAGAGAATGAGCTGAGCAGGTAAAGAAAGCACACAAAGGAACTTCTGACCTTTGGTCTCCACTATGTTACAGTCTGTAAGTCTACTGAAAGAAGTTAGGCATGAAAGACTGCTCAAAAACTTACTCCAGCTGGACTTAAATTGCTGGCGAGGGAAACTGAAGGGCAAGTACATACTCAGTTGCTATTTAGTATTCTGACCAGGTAACCTGTAAGAAGGGTGAATTTGTGACTGTTCTCCCTGTACTTAAGCTGAGCAAGGAAGACTTAGAAAAAGAAGTTATCTGAGACAGGTAAAGGCCAATGCAGGATATTTCTATATGGAATATGGAGAAATACAGGTGAACTGTAACTCTCCTGCATGAGGACAGTGCAAGGTGCTGATTCAGTCATGTATGCTTTTCTTAAAGAAGTGAATAGAAATATAAATAATATACATTAATACAAAAGACAAAGTTGGAACCAATAAATCCGAGCACTGGTATTCAGGAAACTTAGAGATTTGACACTTACATTTTTACTATAACTCCAGGAAACTACTCATGGAATGAACTCTGATAATAAGATATATCTGAGTAATCACAGATGGTTTTCCAAAGACTTTCATCCACTACCCTCTATGGAAGCCCAGGTATTTTGTGTGCTCGTGCTGGCAGCAATTTCCCGAAGTGCTTACATGTAGCACTGTGCGTATATTGGTGTCAGGTTAAGACAATAAATCAGAAAATAAAACCACTGGCTTCAGTGTTACCATGTGCTAGAGGATAAAGATAAGAAAATTAAATCTTCTTTTGTGACTGACATTAAATCAGACGTGAACTGAGCAGAAAAAAAAATTAATAGTTCAATTAATAACTTGATGACAAAATTAAGATTAAAAATTATTTTGAATCATACAAAAGAAGAGGTAATAATATTATCAGCATTTGATATCATGGTCCTAGGAGAAGTTATCTGAAAGATGAGCCACTGAAGTTAATTTTCTCTGTCACATAGGATGAAAATATGGACATAATACAATTAGACCAACGTATCATGAATATCTGTACATTTAGAAGTGAAATTGTTCTGCTTTCATACCCATTTTTTCCCTTAAAAAAAATTCTTCAAAGTAATTGCAGTTTACACTGTGAGCAAGTGTATTTGCATTTAGAAATGGGGAAAAAAGTATTCGTTTCTTTACAGAGCAGCCAGGAAATGCTGTGTGTGTTTTCTTCACAAAGTAAACTGTCTCTATTTTACCCTGAGTCGCACTGTAAGAATGGCTGCTTACACTAAAAGTTGCAAGAGTAGCATCTTGGGGTGTTTGAAAGAGCAGTCATACAATTAGCTTCTCAGGTCTGATCACATTAAGAAATCCAAGAGCCTTGGTGTGAGATCCTCAGCAAAATAATGGACAAAACTCATTTTAATGTGTTCATCTTATAAGCTAATCTTATTTCAACATAGTATCATGCATTTTGGTAAAAATCTGGAAGTTTAAAACGACTCCACTCTTCTACACTGGAAAATCAATGTCATTAACTCCACTTAATAGATATTTGAAAATCAAGTCCCACGAAATGGATATCAGCCATCAGGTGAATATTAGACAATATGTGTTCAGCTGTACTCCAATCTAATAGCTGTTCCAGCTGAATCAGTATCATGATTCCTTCTCACTGTATTATCTCCTTAGTAATATTACATTATTATGGCCAGATCACCAAATGGTAGAAACTGGTAGAGCACTATTGATTTCAGGAGAGCTACAATAACTTGCACCAGCTGAGATTCTGGCTTTCTTAGCATAATTGCATTAAAAACTTACAACCATAGTTAGGATTGTATGGATTGAATATGTGTACAAAATATATGAAATACCAGAGCAACTGTAAGAGGAACAATATAAAAAAATACATATGATAAGGTTTACACTGAAGGACAGACAAAGCAGCTCAGGAATCTGTTGTTTTAAATGCAGGGGGCATAGCTGTAATAGCTGAATGTTGTTTTACACTGCTCAAAAATATTAACTTCATATAAAAAGACTGATGCAATTCAAAGTCAGAGCCACCTGCAGCAACAAATTACAAAGCAAGCGGCAAGCACCATTGAAGCACATCATTCAAACAATAAATACAACAAAAACTATCTGAATACCTTTCAAATACAGAGAATAAGCAGCAATTTGGTTGATACAGAACAATTTAAATATAGACATTCAAAAGAAAAGTTGCAAACATTTTTTTTAAAAATAAAGGTGCACACAATGCAATTTTAGAAGATACCTCTGTTTCCACACTCATTTTGAGTGATTTTGGTGGCACTCGCACAGTTGCAATGTCATGATCATGAAAGCCACTCAGTGGAAATGTGTCAAGCGCCTTTCTTTACATACTTTTAGGTAACAGGTGTTTTGCCCTCTGCTAAGTGAGCTATTTTTAAGAAATGTGCTTTCACTTAAATATGTGAAGCTATGAAAGTAAGGACAAAAATAGCAAATCTGGTTCTCCTCACAGAGTCTGTGGTTTGATCTTATCTGAAGCAGGACTCATGTTGGGCCCAATCCCATTTGAGCCTTCCTGAAGTCCGCTAATGTCCTTTTATGTCCTCCATAAGACTCAACTATAGGACTGTTACCAGGCCTACACCACTAAAAGATGCCAGGAATTTGAAATTTGAAATTCAGGTGGTGCACATTAGTTCCAATGGCACTGAAGAGCACTTGTAGACATGGCCAAAGACAGCTTAAAACTGATAAGTCACGTGGGTTTTTTTTTTAAAACCAAAGCCAGTATTTCTCTACTGCTCATATCAAAAACCAAACAGTTGTCATCTGAGTAGTCAGGGATCTCATGATTAAAGATATGTCTGCAAAGAACTTCCTTAACAAAACAGAAAGAATAAATTCATAGTGACAGCTATGAAAAAATGTTTTGTCAAAAAGCATACCAGTTATAGAGCTTACTAGAAACCATTAAAATCATAATGAAAAAGATGTAAAGTAACATTAACATCAAATTAAAGACTCATCACAGAATATAAAACTCCTGTACTGGACAGAGTGCGTGAATCACTCCACTGCTTATGACTTAGTTCACTCAAGAGTAGAAGCAGAAAAACAAGTGAAAATCTGTGAGCTTTTGAGGCTGTATAATCTATCCTCCAGCTACACAACTTACTGAATTGGTTCAACCAGATCTATATAAAATGAGTATGCATGTTACTCATACACAGTAAAAATTGGGAAAAATCACAATGGTATAAATAATGTGCTTATGCAAGCTTATTAAACAGCTATGCTGCACTTGTTTTCTATAGCAGATGAGGGAAAAAAATATTATTTCTTTCTGCACTCAATGTAAAGAGAAACTGACTTTCTAAATTCTTCTGGAGGTAAAGGAATATGAATAATTTGGCGTTATTTTTACAATGTGAGATTGAAAAGACACTGAATCAAAGCAGAATAGACTAAATCAAAGTATTCAGAAGCTCTGTATACTAGTTTTCAAACACAGTAAGAATTTTTCTAATATTATTGTACAGAGTGTCATGTTGTAGACACTTTATATAAATTTTATTGCTTGATTGAAACATAATTATCCATTCCTCCAACTTACATGATATTTATAGGGTCCAACAGTTCTGCAGATGAATTTTTTTTACCTTTTATATTAAGTACAAATGATAATAATTAAAAATTGATATAAAAAGCAATGAATGTCTACACAGCTATTTAAATAATTAATTCATACTTCAATATTTTTTGTCTGCTAAATTTTCCTTCTTGACACTACTGCACTCTGCTATATGGACAGTTCTCTTGACATTTAAATCACAGCTAGCATGACTTCTACTTTTCATTTAGTCAAATCATATCAGTACTGGGGAGAGTCCTTCCTCTCTTGGTTAAATTCTATAATACACTACTGGGGGGAGGTAGAAAAAGGCTAGTGTTTCTGTATGTCTCATGAACTTCTATAGCAGAACATTGCATGCAAAGATGTAGCTCGTTCTAGGACCTTGGTCAGTTATCTTCAAGATACAACATGGTAAGGCACCACACATTAAGCCTGGCTAGCTACACACAAGAATTGCATTGAACTGTACATAAGATTTCAAATTTAGTAGCCTCCAGACACTGACAAAGGAATGACAGTTCTCCCTAAATGCTACCTGATACTGGCTGATTTAAGTTGGGCATGCACTTTGCAAGATACAGGGCCAAGATCTTTACTACAACTGTACAGAAGAAATTAATATATGTGAGGAGATGGCAGGGTGCAGAGAGGAAAGAGTATCTACCCTTTGCACCAATAAATGTGATGTTAGCACAGCAGAATGCCCTTCTGTGTCCTCTTTGAAAGGATCTGTTATAGACTTTCAGTAATAAACTTCTCATTTGATACTTAAAGGTTATTTTTTGTATGACAAATAAATGTCTTCTTCTCAGACTGTTATGAATCAAATAATGTAATATACAACAAGGCTGAACATGACAAAGACCTATTAGGTCATCTACAGTGATTTCCTTTGCCAATGCAAGATTGCTCCCCACAGACCTCTAATCACATCTTCACCTTACTTTGAAGTCTCCAGCAACGGAGCTTTTGCCACTTCTTCAGTTAGCTCTTCTGGCATCACAAAGATTCAAGTCCCATGAAGGAGTTCTCAGATTTTATGCCAACGTTTTTATAGATGTTAAACCCCATTTAGACTGACCAGTTTAGAAAACAAAGCAGCAAAGGCAGGAACTTTTCCTAACTGTATGCACAGTCTCTGCCCAGTACAGTGGAGTCCCAACCTTGCTTAGGCTCTAGCAGACAGTGTAATTCCAATAAGCAATAACTGATGGCTTGGCTGTGAGTTCAAGAGGATTCAAAGCTCACTTGGGCTGCACTTCCTCTGGGATGCTTATTATTGAAATTATTACTCTTCCAGCATAACCTCTTCCTCCTCTTCCCCAATTTTCATCTGGGACCTTTACTTTCACTTGGCTTGTTTAATGTTGTGTCTTTACATTGGAATTTCAATGTATTCTTTTAGATTAATTCGTACCAGTTTAATATATTACCATGTGGGAGTCCAAATGGGGTATAAGGGCCTCTTAAGACCCAGAAACGGCAGCTGGCTCCACTTGAAGAAACAAGCAGCCACAGTGAAGGAGGTTAACCCATGAGACTCATTTTTAACTACAGTTTCTAATGGGTGTTTGTTTTCCATCTCAGGAGAAACAGAGAGAACTTCGAGGTGGGACACAGAGTCAGCAGATGTGGACCTGTTACCTTGCAAAAAGCAGGCAAGGGAAATGCTAATCTTCTTTCATTTACCCTGAGATAAGAGGTCTATTATGAAATTCTAAACCTGTTTCTCTGATACTTGCCATGGCTAGTATGGGCTAGGACCAGCTGTACCAATGTGCCTTCATGTTTCACAATGGCCATGCCTTGATTGACAGACAGGTCAGCTGATGTGGCAGTTTGGGTGTACTTTGGGTAGTGTGGTAGCTGTGCTTAAATCAGCACAACTGGTTTTTGCAGATTTCTGGGTTTTGCTTTTGTTTTTTTTTGTTTGGTTTTGTTGGTGGTTGTTTGGGGGTGTGGGTGGTTGTTTGGGGTTTTTTTGGGGGGGGGGGTGTTAGTGGGTTTTGGTTGGTTGGGTTCCTTTTTTCTTAAAGCAAGGAGCACAAAGACACAAACACAGATGTCTTTCAAATGTACCTAAGACAGGATTTGTTATTATTTAGCTCAGGGATACAAGGCTTAATATTTTGAACCTTGGTCATTTATTCCTTTCCTTAAATAAACATACTTCTGCCTTGAAAAGAGCAAGACACAAAGTCAATTTGTTGAAATGTTTCTCATTTCCATGCAGCATATACAGTATGATAAGCAGTTAAAACTAAAAGTAATATTTTGTATTTGGTAAGTCAACAACATCTCTTTCACTGCCAAATACTTCAAAGTCCAACATAACAAGAAAATTTAAATGGGTTCCAAGATATAAATATCTCAGGACAAGGTTAGACAAGGTGGTAAATGTTTGTGTGTACTACAGAGTTCTGCCTGATGAAAAATAAACAGATGTGGATACATATTATTTTGTCAGTGCAACAGAAAAGGGCAAATGTAGAAATCTGTCCTATATACAAATATTTCTAGAACTAAAAAAAACTCAATGTTTCTTTAACTGCTAAACCAAGACTCACTTTCTATTATTTCAGTACCTACTGACTTCTGTTCTGATGGCTTGTTCACTTCCAAGAATGAAAGCAGGCAAGGGTATATTCAGTCTTCCATTCCTCAGATTCTGGGAAAGACTCAATCCTAATAAAATCCAAAACAGTAGCACCACCTTTGATAGGAGGGTGAATATTGATGTGCTTTAAGGCCTATACCAACACCAAAATGTGAGGGACTATATCAAGATGCACACAAAAAAAATTAAAAATCAGGGTTTTGGTGTTTAAAAACACCCGAAAATCTGTACGTAAAAGATGTATTTTACAAGTGGTGACATCCAATAAAGGAAAGTGAACAGCACTTGTTGTGTGATCTACAGTTCAAACAATTACTCAGCAGACATAAACCAAATCTACAGACTCATGGTCCATTGGTAAAACTCCACTGCAACAAATAAAATTCTTGCATGAGGTAGGACAAATCCGAGTCCCATATTCTTTTGAAGCACAACAGCCTTATCATGCTTAATTATTAAACTGGTGGACAAAATATTAAGTGAAGTGCTCTGGTAGTGAAATAATAATGTTCAATAAACCTGCAGCCATACCACCTCCAACTACCATCCCATCACATCACGCAAACTAAGCCAGGTCAGCCTAAGTCAGGCTCAACTCTAGAATCAAACACCTCTAGAAAAATGCAAGAGTTCCAGAGGTGTTGCTGTGATTTGATTCATAATAGAGATCTTTGCTTCAGATCAGGCTACATCTTCATAGTAACCTAACTATACCTGAGTGAGCTCTTTTTAAAGTAGTTTTTCCTATTCAAGATAAACAACATGGCAAACTTTATAAAACTAAATGTTACTATCAAAGGCTGCAGAGCCAGATTAGATTATATAACTGTCAGAGAAACTAATGTACCAGAAAAAAAATAACTCTTTTATGAGCTGTCAAATTCTACTAACTATAGCTGTTGTCTTTGCCCTCTTCCAGTTAACCAGCTCAAATGAGAATTACTAGAACATTCAACATCAAGATTTCATGCTAGATCAAACTCAAGGTAGAGTTAATATTCGTGTACTAAACAGTTTCTGTTCTTCAGTGATGGTTTTCAGTAATGACCCAGTGTCTAAACAGAATGCTAAACAAAACTGGGGACAGTCAAAGGTGTCATCTTTATTTTAATGCTCATCAACAATTCATTGGTAAAAATCATGTTATGCTAAGCCTTTCAATCTGTATCAAAGCAGAGAAGAAATAGCCTACTGATCAGGTTCTCTAGCACTGTTTCAAGGAAAGTCAAATCAAAGCTTAGTTGTAGCTTATGGAGCTATTTTCTAATACTTCTCAGTTACTAGCATTGACATGAATCTCTGCAGAGAGCAGAACTACATGCTGGCATGCATCTCCTCCCTGCTCCTGGAAGGTGGTAACTAATAACAGCCATTTGTGGCTGGTAAGAATACCTGCCAGTAATAAAAAGTGGAGGCACACTGACGCAGCTAGTTTTAACCCCTCCAAAAGGCAGTCCCAAAACTATCACTTTTCAGCTGAGACCAGAGGGCCTCCTCTCACCTTTAACAGGAGAGAATGCCTGAGTTCAGATAGACAGCAATCCATTAGCAGCTCTCTCCAGAAACCGGTGCCTGGACAGAAGCATAGTGCAGTGTGGGTTAGCAAGCTCCCCTGGCTGTACCCCATAGCTCAGGCTTAGCACAAAATCATGTTTACTAATTGCAAAGGAAGAAGAGAAGCATCCTCAATGTGGATAGTCCAACAGAGGCAATTACATTTCATTTTCATGCAACTTCATACACAGTGTAAGATCACACCTAATGGGAGAAGAAATTACAGGTAATTTGATTTACTCTCTCTGGCTCATAAACCACAATCAGACCACACCCCCATAACAAGCAGTAGAACTAGACCCAGATAAGCTACACGTGTCATGCTTAATTATTTAGCAAAACTTGGTAATGTATTTTTCAATAATGACTGTGGTAAATATTGACATGGTGTCCAAAATACGTTATACAGATTTATTTTAATGTGAAAAAGAAACTGAGTTTTGTCTCTTCCGTCTATTGTGGTACCACCTGGCCTCTGAACTGCTTCTGGATGACCAAAATCCAATGTTCTTATTGCTGTTTCATAATACAAACCAGCTGTGCCTTTTATAATTAAATTCACTTACAGCTGACTTCACTGCATTTACAGGAAGATGGACAACACTGTCCTGATGTTACTCTCTCAGAAGAAAGTCTTTTGTCTCTTTTTAAACGGTTTGTCTACAAATACCATCCTGCATAAGCAAAGTTGCAACTACATTTGTCTGAAATTCTGTAATGGCAATTTCATTAAAAGGGTGTATTTTGCTTAATTTCACTATTATTGTTTCTAGTTGGAAGAGTCTTCAATTTCAATCAATACATGTGCGCCATTTGAAACCAGTATCTAGAGAAAATATATTTAAATGTGCTTGGAAAATGCCAGTAAACTTATCCAATTTATTTACTTTTTTAATATTCATTACATAGGAATAGTCATTGTCAGGATAAGGAATCCATTAAATGAGTGACCGATTTGTTTAGTAGCTGGAAAGATTTCATCTATAGAGCACAGGAAATCTATAAAAGCTGCGGAGTCAGTAATACATGTTGACCAAAGAAATTCATTATTTTTAGGGACACAGCTATTCCACAAACTGAGCAGCCTCCATACAAGCACTTCAGTTTATAAACATAAATAAGTTGAGCTTGAGATGTTCACAATGTCCCTAAATCATGTGCTAAAATTGGAGATAAAGTGGCTACCAAAAAAAAAACCCAAAATTCTCCCTGGTTTTGAGATGGCCAATGTATGGTGCTTGAATTTCTTGGAGGGTGGGTGGTACTCTCTAATTTTAGATTATTAGTTTTATTTTGCCTAGTGTTTTGAGACAAAAATGTTGTGCTAGTGACAGCAGTGTTAGTGATGCTAGCAGGGAGAAAAACACAAGCCAGAAGCTACAGCTATTGTTATTCACTCTCTCAATAATATAGTCTTAAATCTACCAGTTGGTATTAAAGCCTTTGTACAGAAGGATTTTCTTCATTTGTCTGGTTTAGTGGAGTTGCATTACATATATTCTTTACCAACATCAGAAAAAGAAGAGATTTTTCTGTAGTTTCTATAAGTAATCAGCTGTCAAGTGGTACTCATACCAATTCACCAAATACAACAGAGCAGCACTTAGCATGATGAAACAAGGTTCTCAAGAAAGACACTTCACATGTGCTCAAAGTTTTAAATAGTTTTAGGGTTCTCTTCACCATAAAAGAGCTGCGATGCTGCTTGCTAGAGAAGCCTTTAGAGTGACTGAAGCATAAATATTTGGCTCTTGCATATAAATGAGTTATGCTATAGCAACACTATCAGCTAAATTTGAGTAGTCTGTGAGCATGAAGACCAAGGGTGGGTAAGACAAGCAAGCACTCCTCTTCTGCATAGTGCTAAACCTGATTAATTCTGGGAAAAGAGCCAGTATTTCCAATTTCACTACTACATGTGAATTAAAGAGAGATGGAAATAAACATAGTCATAAAGAGAAAGAAAGAAAGAAAGAAGAGGTGAAACCTGGCTGTCATTTGTTATGTTTGGGGTTTGATTGAACAGAACAAGGCTCAGGTTGCCAGTAGCTACACAGACAACAAGCTCCTCCTGATTTTGCTAATTCCTTTCAATGCCTTTAAAAATATTGTATATTTAGTGTATATTTTTTCCTTTAGGAAAAACAAATCTCATATCTCATGTAATTGACTAAACCTTAGTTCACGAGTTTGAGCAGACTGTAGAGTCGCAGTTTTTTCTTCCAGAAGATTCATATAATTTGCGTAAGATTTGTTGCACTCTGAGTCTGGCCTCAGCAGATAACCAATTCTCAGATTAATATTTATTGCTATGATACACATTTTAGCTGATTAGCTACCATACAGTACCAAGAAGTTATGACATAATGAATAAAATCTATTTTTCCTCAAAAAGCAACTAAATATAGCCACACTTTCCTGTTACTATTAGTGGTACATTTTTCCAGCAATGACAGCTTTATGTATAAAAGTACTCTGGCACCTACTTGAGCTCTGGCTGCACGACTCTCATACAGAGGAATTACACAACAGGACTGTTTACGAGGAATGTAAAATTTCATCTATCAAAACATTTAAAAGGAATATTGGAAGATCATCCTCCTGCACTAGAACTGCCTGACTTCACAGGCAGAAAGCAGATGAAAACTTATGGGTCTCATTCATTCAGCTCTTACTCGCATGCAGAGGGGAAGAAAAACACAGCTGAAAGAAAAGTCAGTCCTCAGAAGCACCCAAAATTCCAATGCTGAAAGCATACCAAAAAAGCCTTGGAAGGAAAATGGAATATCAACTCCTTACTCCTTCATCACAGAAGTAATTGAACATATCATGTGAAAACAGGCAATGTAATAGCCATTATTAACTCTATGTTTTAAAACCTGTGAAAAATACCGTGACGGCCTTATTCTATCTCTGTCAAAGACAAATGTTGGAGCTAGTTCATACTGTTTAACCTAGTCTAACAGGCAGATACTGATACAGATTATAATCAAAGCAGTATTAGGCATGTCTGTGTTACAGCTCCCTCCTTGCTGCTTATAACCCTCTGCTGCAGATAGAGTATTCTCTTTATAAAAGCATTACACAGTTGGAACTGGCCTGCTTTACACAGAATTCAATCAGCAAGCCACCACTTTCCCAACAATTCCAAGGAGGATCATATTTTCTTTGTGAACCATAGCTGCATAAATACCAAAAATGCCAAAAGCCTTGACACATGAAAAACAGCCTTGAAACACAGTGCTGTGTCTATGTATAAATTGTACCTGTGCATCAAATACAAGCTTTTGTTAGAATGAAAGACTGAAAAATTCCTACTTGTACTTAACTATGCCAGGAACAATCCACTGAAGTGTCCCAGTGATACAGGCAGTGACCAGTACAAACTATATGTAGTGCTCCATGCAACGCTGAAGTCTGAGAGCTGGTTTGGTTCTGAGCAGTGCAAAACTACCAGAATTGGCTCTGTGTGGAGGTCACAGGGCTCTAAGATCTGACTCAGATCCCGTTCAACATTTGTTCTGGTTCCAGCAGTATCTCTGTCCCAGTCCTTCCCCAGATACTCATTTTTGTTTACATTCACTGTAGAAAAAGTATCACTTTGTAAGTCTACTTTCTCTTTGGACCAATGTGATCCTGAAAACAACTGGGTAAATCTGAAAGAAAGGCTTTAGACAACAACTTTTTCCAGTGTTCCACATCCCAGCTTCTTACCATTACTGATGACAGGTGCTTTGCAACGCAACAACTGTAGCAATCTGTATGAAGTCATTCACTGAGTTACAATATTTTAAGACAGCACAGTCGTAAATGCATACTAGTACCTTCTTGCAACCTTTTGGGGTATAGGGGTTTGCCTAACATGGGGGACTCACACATGTTCAGTTTATCGTGACCTGCTGTGAGCCATAGAATTGAACCCTGGTAACTAACCATCTGCACATATTTTGAAAATGTGAGTATCTGGAAAAATTAGCTTACTGCAGAGCAACATGTTTTACCTTGCAGTTGTTAAGAGGACACATATAGTTTCTGCTGCTTAGCTGGCATGCAGCAATTTGTGGAGATGAGGTACCTTGGGATTATTCACACATCTTTTCTCTGTATACACCTTTCTCTGTATATGTATTTTTTCTGTGTAAAATCACTTGTTTAACATTATCATACTTCTACTTCAATAAATTTTAGTCCATTATTTAATTTCAAATACGTCGACCTTCTTAAACGATGAATCACTTAAGTGTTATGTTCTGCAGGTTGTTCAGCTTTCAAGAAATGCTCCCCTCTTAAATCCAAAAAGTCTTTCAGTGGAGGACCCAGTGAAGGCTTTCCCTGAAGAACAGAGCTGAAACAATGATCAGTATCAGGATCAGCTTTCTCAGCAGATGCATCCCTTGGTACTGAGTTCTCAAGCTGGCTTTTAATATCTGTATTTATCTTCAGTACCTTGAATGACTTCTTTAGGAGAGCCTTCAAACTTACACTTACAAGGCAAAAATTGATACTGAAAACTTTCAAAACTTTTTGCCAGTATGTCTCTTACCTACTATATACTACTCCTGGCTTCCTCTTGCTGAACTGCTCTGCATACAGGCTCTTCCAGCCAACAGAGTGATTCCTTCCCATTGCTTCATTGCAATCAATGCCACCCTATAAAGTATGTCAGTTACAGCTACATTGATTGCAGTGATAAAAAGATTCATCTCTTTACTCAGGCCTCCTAATGAGTCCAAGCAAGAGCTTAGAGCAGTAAAAGCCATTTTTAATGACAGGGTTTTACTCCTTGTGCTCTTTTTTTCTATAAATGCCACATAACCAGCACTTTACACAAGACCTCAAGCTCAAGAGGAAGAGTGTAAGAAAACTAAATCTGAAAGGGCCGTAATATTACTCTTTGCTAGTTACTCTACTTAATGCAATGTATAGCACAGAATCAAGGGCAGACCCTGCCAAAATTTAAATGATAAATAAAGATAGCACAGCTATGTGAATAAAATTGTAACATAGAAGCTGCAATTCAATCAGTGTCTTTTTCAAGGCTGGATGAAGGTTTTTACCTATGGGCTGACCTGTAACACCTAGGTTCTGATTTTTCTCCCTGATCCACTGAACCATGGATTTAGAAACAGAGATTAATTTAATCTTAGAATCACTTTTTTTTTTTTAAATTACATTTTAGGCAGTCAGTTTTGAATGCATTGCTGCTAAAAATCATTCAGGTTTTCTGTATGTGTTCAGGTTGTTTCCATTAAAAAAAAAAAATTAAAAAAGAAAAAAAGGAAAAAAAAGCTGGCGGGGGGAGGGTTGGAGGAGTACATTCTCAACTATTTATGGTGAAATTTCAAAGCTGCACTATTAGTATTTTGATGAGGTACTCATCAAGAATCATGTCAAAAAGACATCCCTTCCCTTGACTACTACAACTGTTGTGCCACAGAGTACAGGCTTAGAAAAAAATAAAAATCAGAGACAGACAAATGCATTCATTTGTTTAATCATTAATAAACATACTAACTCTATCCAAGAAGGAAAGCAGTTGCCCAAGTCAAATGAATACAATGAAGTCACGTTTCTCTAGGAAATAATAATCTTTTATCCTGAAGAAACATACCAAGCACAGTACTTTCAACTTTAAAGCTTCCTAGTCACTGATCATCAAATTTTAAAATGCTGACTTCTGAGGTGAAGGCTCATAAGCTTTTTGAGTGCTTTTGGACCTGTGATTAAGTTTTCTGAATCCATCACCTTATTTACATTGGCTCTTAGCCTTTCACCTGTCTCTATGATTCGCTTTCTCAGCTATGAGGGGCAGTTGACTCTACAAGAATACCAAATGCCAAGTTATCTCTATTTCACAATCCATTCAGACAGAAAAAAGCATTAAATGCCCCTTGTAGGTAAGAAACCTGTGGCAAAGGTTAAGGACAAACTTTTCAAAGCATGCTCTCCTAGTTCTGGGATTCCAACAGAAGCGAGCAAGCAGCTTGGTGCATACGAATGAGTAATGTCTGTAGTTGAAATTACAAGTGCTTGAACACCTCAAGTTGGGTTTACTAAAACAAAAAGCTGCAAAATGAGAGTTTACTTATGATTCACTTCTCTCACAGGCTTAACAAGGTGGCTCAGACATAAGTCAAGAATGGCAAACAGAACATCAGATGTTAATTTCTATGTTTTTACATCAAATCATCAGAACAAAAGCAGAGAGCATCCACAGAAGTGCCCACAGTGGGACACAAAATTAATGTAAAGCCTCTATTTTGGGTTTTTTGCAAAACTGCTGTATTCATGCAAGGTGAGACATACAAAGCTACACTGATTTCTCCTGTGATGTTTGGTAATACCACCTGGCAGAAGAGGTGACAATACTGGTCAAAACTCCTGAAAGTTGCTTTAACTATTGCTAAGGTCAGGCAAGGCTTTTTGTCAGACCAAAGCTTTTGAGAGTATGTAATTGCAGCTGCCTTCTGACTCAATTCCTGAGTGGCATTTAACTTAATACCAGCATATAACTCAAAACCATAATACCACACTCCTGCTCTTTTATTTGTTTTGTTTTGTTTTAAGCAAAAAACATGTTGTAATAAAAGTTCATACCTTACTCTCTCACCCCTCTCCCTCTGCTCCACCTCAGCCAGTAACTGAACATAAAAGGCAAGAGACAGGGTCACAAATTCTATCCTTTGTTTTTGCAAAGCTTAAAATCCTTCAGAAATTCTCTCATTTCATTGTTCTCCCCCATTTTAGCCATAAGCTATTTACATGCCAGATGGGTTTTCCCCGAGCTCTCACACCACTAAGAAAACTGCAACATTTTCTTGCTAATTTATCACTGTATTAAAATACAAGAAGTGAGCCATACATAGATAAAATGAATTATAGGTGTACCTCCCATACATTCTGTACATCATGCTAAGCAAAAGCTGTGTTGTGTTAACTGTCAAGCTGAGAAATAGCTGACATTTGTTATTTTAATTAATGGTTTACTTTGCTGAAATAAGCTTCTATGAGAAGCTATGACTTTTATTAAATCTTCACTACAGCATTATTTTCACAGATTGGGAGGCAAAAACTAATTTTTAAAACTGCTTTGCCTGACAAGGTCACTGCCAACAGCTTGAATGCACATGTCAAGGAGACATCTGCTTGAAAAATACCAATCTATGTTAAATGTGCACGATCTCAAAAATTTAAGATACTTTTCATTGCAAAAAAATAATGCTTATTCAGTAATTATGTCATTTTTAACTGGTGTTTGTTATTAAAGATTTTTATCCCCTGTGGATTTTTTTAATATTTCATAACTGTCACCTTGAATTCTTAGACCTCAGCATTTGCTTTAGAAATCACAGTGAAGCACCCCCACAGATGAATTCAGACAGACAAGCTGTCTGTCACTGATGTAAATCATTATACAATTACACAGTACTGTATATACATTTTCTTCACCCAAATATTTTGAGGTCACTGATGAGACCAGAGACTTTTTTCATTTCTCTTTTCCTTGAAAAGAACAATCTTATTTCCAGCAAAGCAAATTTATTCCATTTAAAACTAATCAAAGTATGCTTGCCAAAGAGAAAACTTCCTGGTACACTGACCCACTCATTCTCTGGATGCAGTTCTAAAGTTTCACAGGCTGTACTGTCACTGATTTCAAAAGAGCTTCACGTGTAAAGAAGACACAATGTTCTGGACAGCCAGATCTTTTCTTCTGATTCTTGATCCACTTGAAGACTGCAAAGCAGGACACTAGCACAACTCTTTTTTTTTTTTTTTTCTTTTTCCTGACATCGCTGTATGAAGATCAATACGTAAATTGACTTCCATGAATTATATTTCACTTCTTTTTACTGAGGGCTAGTGTTACAATGAATAAAACTTGTGCTCTCAGGAATATCTACTGCTTTATGTTAGTGGAAAGATTCCTATTGACTTCAAGCTCTCAAGTGCTAGAAATAACAAGCCCAAATGTTTATGACTATATAGTGTAACTGTAGGCAGGTAATAGCTTGATCTGCCTCCACTCTGAAGCGATTAAAAGTTTGACTGTCAACATTAAAATATATTTGGGATTTTTAAAAATTTGTTGGAATATTATACTATGCTTCAAATTTTAGAAGATGGAGTTTTGCTCATCTACTTAGATACTTCTATTTTTTGAAGAAAGGATTATATTTTTGTTTTGTGGATGTGTTTTATCTTGATCTCAGTAAAGCATTTCACACAGTCTCCCACATCATCCTCACAGCTAAACTAAGGCAGTGTGGTCTGGATGATCAGGTAATGACATGGGTTGTGAAATCAGAGAGTTCTGTTCAGTGGGACAGACTCTAGTTGGAGGCCTGTATGTAGTTGAGACCCTCAGGGGCTGGTAGTGGGACCAGTACTATTCGATACATTCATCGATGACCTGGATGAAGGAACAGAGTGCACAGTCAGCAGGTTTACTAATGACACCAAAGCGGGAGGAGTGGCTGACACACCTGAAGGCTGTGCTGCCATTCAGTGAGACTTGGATAGGTTGAGAGTTGGGCAGGGAGAAATTTAGTGAAATACAACAAAGGACCACAAGCCAGCAATGTGCTCTTGTGGCAAAGAAAGCCAATGGCATCCTTGGGTGTGGTTAGTAGGTCAAGAGAGATTCTCCTCCCCCTCTACTTTGCCCTAGTGAATATTGTGTCCAGTTCTGGGCCTCTCAGCTCAAGGACAGGGAACTGCTTGAAAGAGTCCAGCACGGAGCCACAAAAATGAAGTGGAGCGAAATAGTTCCCTTACAAGGAAAGGCTGAGGGAGCTGCTCTCTTTAGCTTGGAGAAGGGGACCCTGAGGACTGACCTCGTTAATGTTTATAAATATATGAAGGGCAAGTATTGGGAGGATGGAGCTAGGCTCTCCTCAGTGATATTCAACAACAGGACAAGGGGCAACAGGTGCAAGCTGGAGCACAGGAGGTTCCACGTAACCATAAGGAAAAGCTTTTTTGCCGTGACAGGGCACTAGAACAGGCTGCCCAGGGCAGGTCTGGAGTCTCCTTCTCTGGAGACATTGAAAACCTATCTGGATGCATTCCTGTGTGATCCACTCAAGGTGATCCTTCTCTGGCAGGAGGGTTGGACTAGATGATCTTTTAAGGTCCCTTTTCAGTTCCTGACATTCTGTGATTTTGTCTGTGTTACAAATGATGCAAAATTAATAATCAATATTAATTTTTATATCCAGGCAAAGATAACTAATAACTATGAAAATTGTTTATTAACATTAAATGTCACCAGAAAATTTATTTACAATGTTCAAAACACACGATTTGGATATTTATACACACAGGGAACAGGTAACCTGGAACACGTAAGAAACTACTAGCAAATACAAATATTAAACTTAAAACAGGAAAGAGGTTCTTAGTTTAGAATCTAGTTACAGAATTTCTTAGAAAGAGGCTTTGAATATTTACTCATAAAGTAGTATCAGACAGTACCCAAACACTTGAAGAGAGTTCTGCTGGTGTCTTGAAAGTCGTTGCGGGCAAAGCAGAGCGTAATGTGGCAGGGCAGAGCAGGCAAAAACAAAGCAAAAGTGAAAAGCAAAAGCAGGCATGTGGCAAATGACTATTAATTATTTGCCCAAATGCAATGGCCCCCTTAGCCACAAAGATGCACCAATTAGAATGGCACCTTGCCAAACCTGACCATATTTGTTGAAGTCAGGAACTTGCTTTCCCTTATTTAGGAGGAACACGTCTGGGCAAGTCTTGGACTCTCAAAGTAGATGTCTCCAAGCCTTTTGTCTTCTCCCTACACTGTTTCTCCCCATCCCTCCCACCCTCCAGCAGAGGAATGAGACCATGGGATCATGCCTGGGCAAGCCAGGAGATGTATCTTCCGTGACAGTATGATCCTCAGAAGTATAATAGTAAAGTTGTTTTGGCCATCTTTAGTCTTAAGGACCCAAGAGAAGCACAGGTTATAAAGAGAACGAAAATCATTATTAGACCAGTGCTGAAAAAATGGACAGGACTTTGAGCTAAAAACTTTTCATCAGAGCAGATACACAGAAGAAAGAAATACCCATTTGTTCTTTACAGGCACATAAGGACTGTTTCTTTCATGCTTTTCCTCATATGCAACGAATTCTGCTAATCCCGTCTCTCACTAACCTATTGGGGCCACTGAGCAGCTGTTGGTAGCCAGGATGAACACTTAGTACATCTATGCTTACACTTTCTTTGTTTATACAATTTTCTAAATCAATTTTCTAAATCCTCCAAGTAACAAATGCTTGATTTCATAAGGCACCTAAAAACAAAACAGGTTTTGTTTAAATGGGTTTTTTGCAGCAGGTATTCCCCAATTCCCATTTCTGTAGAAATTCTGGGCTTAAGAAGCAAGCCAGATGTGGCAAACACTGTGGATGATCTGTAACTGTGCAGCTCTGCAAAGCTTCTGTAGCATCCCCGTCATACGCATTCATGGATGAACTGCACTGGTGACAGGTCTGATTTTATTTCTGCAGGAGTCAGCTATACTGTCCAGCCTCAGGCCTGAACCTGCTGCAGCTGAATCAAGTATTTGCTGAGCCTGAGGCCACAACCTGCTGCTGCTGCCTTCATCTTTTATTTGATAACTGCCTGATGCCACCTGTCTACCTCACATGATACAGCAATTGGGACCAAATAGTCTCCATCACACAGAAAGCTGGAAACTCCACTGATTGTGGAACTGAGGGAGCACAAAAACACTCCCATCACAGCTCAGACGGGACAACATTCAATTCAAATATCTCAAGAAAGGTAGAGATCTGGTTTGCACATGTTAGGTAAGAGTCAAACAGCTGTTATGACCACCGCATGGACAATCAAGACACAGCATTTCCTTCCTGACACTACTGGGTGGCAGTTTTATAATCTTCGACATTAAAATCTTCTTTATCAAATGTTGTACTTATTGCATGGCATCAGAGCAAAAGGGATCTTCAGAAGAAAGTAAGATCAAGACTAAAGACTAGCCAAATCTGTACTGGCATCAGCTCTGTAAAACTGTCATGCACCAAAGGCAACTCACAACCCTGTCAATCTGTCCCGCTCAAGGAGTTTGAAGGAACAGGAGTGCAACTTATTGTTCTAATTAGTTCCTGCAATCTACATTCTACTGTTTTCCAAAAATACCACTTATTATAATGTCAATTATTGCAAACAACATTATTTTTATTAAAAAAAAGTAAGCCAGGATTCTTTTATATTAACAATGTTAAATGAAGTTCAATTTTAACTTCTACATTATATTAAAATATTATCACAACTTATATACACTGCATTGGTGTCCATATTCATATATAGTATTAAAAATTAAAACTAGAAATAATAATGGAAATTATAAAGAGACAACAAAAATTTCAGTGACTTGTATCAACTGTAGATTCAAATTTGTAATTTGCAATGGGGTTTAAATAAATAAGAGGAATAAATGGAGTTTATAATGCAGGGAAACAGTTATTTCAGTATTTTATCTTTGGTCAGCAAACAACAATATATATTTATATATTTATTGCCTATAAACATCTGCCAACAACAAAAGAAGACAATATCAAGAATTTTATAAGGTATATAAAGATATTTATTGAAGCTGTGTCATTTTGTATCCTTTGGAAGTTCATTTTCAGTTCTTGGCATTTTATGAAAATTCAGATTATGTATCATTGCTTAGCAATAACTCCAAATAGTGGGAAACAAATACTACAATCCTGCAGTAAAGGAAAAGATAATAGCAAATAATTCTGACATTTGT
>WBNM01017306.1:41192-58259 GCA_013399055.1 Ramphastos sulfuratus | reverse complement strand
TTACCTTTAACTTGTATATTTCTGTATTACCTTTAACTTGTGTATTTCTGTATATAGCTGTCAATATACTGTAAATATCTCCTTGTGTATTGTGCTAAGCTGTGAATATAAAGCTTCATTCCCTAACTTCCAGCTGGCTGAGTCTAGTCTGGGTGAATTCATTGTGTGTGTGTGTGTGGGTAACTCCCAAACCATTACAGTGGCTCCTTTGGCTTAAGGCTTGTTTTGGTTTGTGGCTTGGGGCTTGGTTTGGTTTGGGGCTTGGTTTGGTTTGTGCCTTGTGGCTTGCTTTGGGTTGTGTCTTGTTTTGGCTGTGTCTTGTGGCTTGTTTTGGTTTGTGCCTTGTGCCTTGTTTTGGTTTGTGTCTTGTTTCGGATTGTGGCTTGTGTCTTGTTTCAGTTTGTGGCTTGTTTGGTTTGTGCCTTGTGCCTTGTTTTGCTTTGTGCCTTGTGCCTTGTTTTGGTTTGTGTCTTGTTTCGGATTGTGGCTTGTGTCTTGTTTCAGTTTGTGGCTTGTTTGGTTTGTGCCTCGTGCCTTGTTTTGCTTTGTGCCTCGTGCCTTGTTTTGCTTTGTGCCTCGTGCCTTGTTTTGCTTTGTGCATTGTTCAGTTTTGTTTTTCCACAACATGTAGCTTCTGGAAGTAACCTGCATGGTTTCTACAGGATCTCTTCTGACCCTGTCTTTACTAAACCTCTCTTCTGAAGCTGCCTGTGATCTCTATCCTTGTTTGGCCACTCCTGTTTCTACATACCAGTACAATGCCCCACAGTTGAGCTGGGGTTTGTTCTGTTGTTGTATGACAGTAGACAAGTTTCCCTAATGTCACAGAAACAGGACAGTGAGAGGAATGCCACAGATGTGGTGCTGAGGGATGTGGCTTAGCACCAGACTTGGTAGAGTTACATCATGGTTGGTCTCAGTGATCTGGAAGGTGTTTTCCAACTGAAATGGTTCTGTGATTGATCATGGGAGAGATGGGTCAGGATGCCTTAGGTAAATAAGTATCTGCCTAGAGAGTAAGAATCATAGAATGGTAAGGTTGGAAGGGACCTCAAGGATCATCTAGTTCCAACCCCCTGCCATAGGCAGGGACACCTCCCACTAGCACAGGTCACTCAAGGCCTCATCCAACCTGGCCTTGAACATCTCCAGAGAGGGAGCAGCCACAACCTCCCTGGGCAACCTGTGCCAGTGTCTCACCACCCTCACTGCAAACAACTTCCTCCTAACATCCAGTTTCAATCTCCCCTCTGCCACTTCAAACCCATCGCCCCTTGTCCTGTCATTGCCAGATCTTGTCAATAGTCCCTCCCCAGCCTTCCTGTAGGCTCCCTTCAGATCCTGGAAGGGATGTGTGCATTTGTTGAAAGCTTGAGCAGCTAACTGCAGCTGCAGGAGGACAGCTTGCAGGCTGCAGTTTAGGATCTAAAGCAAAACTCTTTACCTGGCAGCAGCAGTGCCCTGGAGGTGCCTTTTCTGCATAAGTAAGGCAGCTTCTGCTTGGGCAGAGCATGACTCAGACTTCAGCAGTCCCTCTCCTGGCCGAGTGTGTGAACAACTATTCCTTCAGCTTCAGCAGGCACTTCCTCTATTTTATCCTGACATTTTAATTGGGGTTTTTTTTTAATTAAATTTTTTTTTCTCTTTTATTTATTTTTTTTTTAATCCTGACATTTTTATCCTGACATTTTAATTGCGTTTTTTTTTAATTAATTTTTTTTCTCTTTTATTTATTTTTTTTTATCCTGACATTTTTATCCTGACATTTTAATTGCGTTTTTTTTTAATTAATTTTTTTTCTCTTTTATTTATTTTTTTTTTTCCTGACATTTTTTTCCTGACATTTTAATCGGGATTTTTTTTTTTAAATTATTATTATTTTTCCTCTTTTATTTATTTATTTATTTTTTAATCCCTGCAGAAAGACTATGAAAACCCTACCACATTTATCACCCTCTTTCCTTTCTTCTTTACAATCAGAAAAATCACATTGTGCACAAGCTTTCCTGAGTTTCTGATGCTTAATTCTGGATGAGGAACTGGAAGGGAGTTGATGGTGGTTGAAAGCTACTCTTAATTGCATTCTATGCAAACAGCAGCCCAAAGCCATTGCAAAGTGTTTTGTCCTCTGTATGGGTTTAAAGTGGTAGAGGGGAGATTGAAACTGGATGTTAGGAGGAAGTTCTTTACAGTGAGGGTGGTGAGACACTGGCACAGGTTACCCAGGGAGGTTGTGGAGCACAGAATCACTCAATGTGATCTCTGACCACATTGGGGGATTCTGTGCTCCACAACCTCCCTGGAGGTGTTCAAGGCCAGGTTGGACGAGACCTTGAGTGACCTGTGCTAGTGGGAGGTGTCCCTGCCTATGGCAGGGGGTTGGAACTGGATGAGCTTTGAGGTCCCTTCCAACCTTACCATTCTATGATTCTATGTTTTCTAGAGACACTTTATGAGAGTTTGCTTTCTCTCTTTGCCTCTCCTTCAGCATTCACTGCAGTAGGCATAAGAAAAACCAGACTTGACTTTGATCTGCCATACAAGGAGCCCTGTTACTTCAGTAGCCCTTTTGGACACACTGTAAGTCTCAATTCCTGCTTCTAAAGCATTAATTTAAGATTTGATCCTTATTACTCCTGACAGAGTCACACCAGCATCTTATATAGAGGTACTAAAGCTGTATTTCTTCTGGGAAAATATTCCTGTTGTGTCCTAGGCTCACATTTGTTTTCCAGTGCCACTTGACATCAGTGATTCAGAACCATCTTTCTTCCCTGGTTCTGATTAATGAACACTGAATTTAGCAGTACTATAAAGAGGAATTTACAGCCATGGGACATGCTGTACACTGAAGAACCTGTCACAGTAGAGCAGCCACTAAGGACCATCTAAGGAGAACTTGGTGTGCCTGGACACTGTTCTTTTGGTAATCTCACTGCATCCATGGCTGTTCAGCCTGGAGAGAAGGCTCCAGAGGAGACCTAATAGCAGTCTTCCAGTGCCTGAAGGGGACTACAAGAAGGATGGAGAGAGACTACAACTACCTTAAGGGTGGTTGTGGCCAGCAGGAGGTTGCTTTCTTCTCTCAGGCAACCAGCACCAGAACAAGAGGACACAGTCTCAAGCTGTGCCCGGGGAGGTTTAGGCTCGAGGTGAGGAGAAAGTTCNTGAGCACAGAATCACTCAATGTGATCTCTGATCACATTGGGTGATTCTGTGCTCCACAACCTCCCTGGAGGTGTTCAAGGCCAGGTTGGACGAGACCTTGAGTGACCTGTGCTAGTGGGAGGTGTCCCTGCCTATGGCAGGGGGTTGGAACTGGATGAGCTTTGAGGTCCCTTCCAACCTTACCATTCTATGATTCTATGTTTTCTAGAGACACTTTATGAGAGTTTGCTTTCTCTCTTTGCCTCTCCTTCAGCATTCACTGCAGTAGGCATAAGAAAAACCAGACTTGACTTTGATCTGCCATACAAGGAGCCCTGTTACTTCAGTAGCCCTTTTGGACACACTGTAAGTCTCAATTCCTGCTTCTAAAGCATTAATTTAAGATTTGATCCTTATTACTCCTGACAGAGTCACACCAGCATCTTATATAGAGGTACTAAAGCTGTATTTCTTCTGGGAAAATATTCCTGTTGTGTCCTAGGCTCACATTTGTTTTCCAGTGCCACTTGACATCAGTGATTCAGAACCATCTTTCTTCCCTGGTTCTGATTAATGAACACTGAATTTAGCAGTACTATAAAGAGGAATTTACAGCCATGGGACATGCTGTACACTGAAGAACCTGTCACAGTAGAGCAGCCACTAAGGACCATCTAAGGAGAACTTGGTGTGCCTGGACACTGTTCTTTTGGTAATCTCACTGCATCCANCATTCTATGATTCTGTGGTTGCTTCCTGTGTAGACTTTGAGGCTCTTAAGGAACCTTACCCTTCTATGAATCCAATGAGAGCTCTTCCTTTCCCTTTCTTTGTATACACAGATTTATTCCAATTCCCCTTGCCTTTGATGTTTCAGCCTTCTGAAAAGGAATATAGTCATTTACAAGGTCTTAACCACTCAAAGCCATAAATGCTGGATTTTAAGCTGTCACCCTTGAAGTCTCTGAACCACCCCCAATTCAACATTAATTTTCCTGGGTTACTCACCTTCAATTAATTAGTTCTCTCTGCTGTCTGCCCACATCTTTGATTTGTTTTAGATGTTTCCTTAGTTGCATGGAAAAAAAAAATATATATATCTATCTCCCTCCTGCATGTGAGTGCAACAATGGTCTTCGGTACTCTGCAAGATTATTAATTCAGGAAGTTGAAAATCATATTGTCACTCCCTATGGGGAACCCTATTATTATCTCACCATTAAGAACAGATTAAATATGCATTGTCCTTGTATAAATATATTATGCTAATAGTCATTCTATGATCTTATACTACTTCAGGAGCGTTCCCAAACTAACACATCTAGGAAATACCATTTTTTTGGGGGAATTGATAAGGTATTAGTTTTCCTTTTCATAGTTCATCAGATACCAGGTATAGGAAAGACATTGTGGACCATAGGCAAAACTCTGGATCTGCAATATAAAACTCTGTGAGTCTCTTNGAGACCCCACCTGGAGTGTTGCATCCAGTGCTGGAGCCCCTGGGACAAGAGGGATGTGGAGTTGCTGGAGTGTGTCCAGAGAAGGGCCACGAGGATGCTCAGAGGGCTGGAGCTGCTCTGCTGTGAGGAGAGACTGAAAGAGTTGGGGCTGTTCAGGCTGGAGAGGAGAAGGCTCCCAGGTGACCTTCTTGTGGCCTTCTAGGATCTGAAGGGGGCTACTTCTAGGGAGGGATTTTTTAGGCTATCAGGTAGTGACAGGACTGGGGGGAATGGAGCAAATCTGGAGGTGGAAAGATTCAGACTGGAGGTGAGGAGGAAGTTCTTCAGCATGAGGGTGGTGAGAGCCTGGAAGGGGTTGCCCAGGGAGGTTGAGGCCCCATTCCTGGAGGTGTTTAAGGCCAGGCTGGATGAGGCTGTGACCAGGCTGAGCTAGTGTGAGGTGTCCCTGCCCATGACAGGGGGATTGGAACTGGCTGATCCTTGTGGTCCCTTCCAACCCTGCCTGATTCTATGACTCTATGATTCTAAACTTGAGGAGCCACAGCAGCACTGTGCAGCAGGATGCACGAGATTAACATTTCCGAGCACATTTGTGAGACACTTCAAGTACAAAGCCTGGAAAGCCAGGAAAATTGCAAACAAGCAGAGTTTAAATAGTATCCAAGACCAACTTACACTTCATTTTCAATTCTCAGGCAAAGAAACCCATGTTTTGTCATGGGAGAAGAGCTCCACAGCTTTACAAGCCCTGCTCACAACATCCTGAGGTGTGTTCAACAGTCTCAAGCGTGTTGGTGAAGTACAAATTTTTCCTTTGCAAGAATACTTTTTTGTTTTTTCAGTTTCCTTTAAATGATGGAACACCAAAGACTCATTTTCCATTTAAAACACTGCACACAAAATTAAATGAAAACAATTGGATAAGATTTAACTTGGAAATATTTCCCCAGCCCCCTCCTCCAAAGCTGGACTTGGTGATAGGTTGGATAGGTGATAGGTTGGATAGGTGATAGGTTGGATAGGTGATAGGTTGGATAGGTGATAGGTTGGATAGGTGATAGGTTGGACTTGGTGATCCTGAGGGTCTTTTCCAACCTGGATGTTTCTGTGTTATGATGTTAACAGAGGAACAGCTTGAAGCCTCTGGTTTCCTCCTGAAGATGGAACAGGCTGGTAGAAAATGCAGGAAGCCAAGAAAAAAGCCAAAGTTATCCAGAAGAATGAAAGCAATTGGGTAAGAAAAACATATTTTAGGGAAAAAAAACCTTTATGATCTCTTTGGTTAGCTCAATACACTTGATTTTGATTTTATTTGGTTGGTTTTCTATACACTGAGTTCAAGAAACACTATTTATACCTGAATTAAAAACAGATCTCCTGCTGTGCATGGAGGAAAAAAAAAAAAGAAAAGCAATTTAATATCCTCCATATCCTCAATGTACTTGTGAGGAGCTGGATTAAGCAACATAAAAGCATGGAAGGGAGCTGTTCCCTGCAATCTAAACTACTCCAGTGACAAATGTGTGAAAGCTGCAAGTCTGCCAAATAGAGCTGCAGGTACATCTCTGCCAGAATGGTATAAACAGCACAGGAAAACTACTTTGCATATGTTCTTGGTTGGTTTTTTTTTTGGGGTTTTTTTTTGCACATGAGCTGTTGGTGGTTTCTTTTTGGCAGAGAGATCTCTTAGCTGAATGCTTCTTGTAATGTAATCTTTAGGCTCAGAGCAATAGAAAGGTCCTTGTGCAAACAGAGCCCCCTGCTAGTCCTTTAAAATGTCAAAAATTAAATAAGAATCCCTTCAGCCACAATTTTTTTTTTTTTTTTTTTACTTGAAGAGGAACTGTGATGGGAACTGTTAACAGCCTTCTACACTCCTCTGTGAAGCAACCCTGCTGAGCAATAACAGGATTCAACAAACCTGGGAATAGACAAGGATATGATGAGATGAGGTTCCTGATGAGGACAGGCTACAAGAGTTGGGGCTCTGCAGCCTGCAGAAGAGAAGGCTTCCAGGAGACCTTAGAGTAGCCTTCCAGTATCTGAAGGGGGCTACAGGAAGGCTGGGGAGGGACTACTGACAAGGTCTTGTAATGACAGGACAAAGAAGAATGGGTTTGAACTGGCAGAGGGNCTGCTCTTCTCTAGTTTGAAGCCATTGCCCTTGTCCTGTCCCTGTAGGCCTTTGCAAACAGTCTCTTTCCATCCTTCTTGTAGTCCCCTTTCAGGTACTGGAAAGCTGCTATTAGGTCTCCCTGGAGTCTTCTCTTCTTCAGACTGAACACCCCCAGCTCCCTCAGCCTGTCATCCTAGTAGAGATGCTCCAACCCCCTGATCATTTTCATGGTCCTCCTCTGGACTTGCTGCATCAGGTCCATGTTCTTCCTGTATTGAGGGCTCCAGAGCTGGATGCAGTACCCCAGGTGAGGTCTCACCAGAGCAGTGTGAAGTGTCAGAATCCCCTCTTTGGATGCAGCCCAGGATGAAATTTGCCTTCTGGGCTGTAAGCTCACACTGTCTGCTCATGCCCATCTTCTCATCCATCAGCACTCCCAAGTCCTTTTCTACAGGGCTGCTTTCTCTCCTGTCTCTTGCACCCCAGATCACTTCTCCTCCTCCTGAACAGATTCAGGCTTTTAGGGAGAGCCAGCGCTGGGGAGGATCTTGCCCTGCCTAACAGGTGTGTTTGTGACTTCTGGCTGTGCCCATGGCTAATTTCAGGGTAATTTGGGGTTAGCTAGAAGCTTCGTTCATCAGATGTGGTGCTGAGTTCCTCAGGAAGGTGAAGGAAAGTGGCTAGGGACCATCAGCAAGAGCTCAGAGCACAAAGCTTGGTAGCACAGAATCAGCTAGAAAGGACATAGCAAGCTGTCTCTTCTCCCATGGTCTTGGTGATGTTCAATAAACTCTTGGCCTGTATGTGTGGTGGATCTGAATAGCACTGTCCAGAGCTTTTAGTAGCATAGAACTCACTCTGTAGAGAGCAGCATCACACTCTGCTAGCAGCCACTCAGTTGCTCTCTGGTGTCCAACACTCGCTACCCAGATGCTGGCAAGTACAATATTGTGTTGACACAAACTATCTGCCAAGTGCAACTATTTATACACTCTCACTGTGTTAGTGAGATAGCAGGGAAGCTCTGGCTTTCCTTAAAAATCCCTTTGCACTTGCAGGCAGTTTTGACTCAGTGTTGTGGAAATGAATATTATAATGCAGCCTGGCTTTCTCCCCCTTTAGAGCACGGATGGCTACTGCAGACTCACATGTGAACAGGAGAGCATGCTTCAGCTTCCCCTACTGAGTCACCTCTGGCTCACTGCTGATTCATTGCTTGGAAGGAGAGGAAGCCAAACCAGGCCTGCTTAAACCAACTGTCATCCATTTTTGTATGTATGTGTCTTTTTTTTTTTTTTTCCTTTTATTTTTTTGCCCCTTTTATTTATTTATTTTAGTTCAGAGCATCCTCAAAGCAGTGGAATGAGACTGGACTGACAGCTCCCAAAGACTGATCTCTTCTTTTTTTGTTGGGCTGTGGGCTGTGCTTTGCGCCTCNTGGTTGCTGTCTGGGCTGCACTCACACTGCAGCCTCATCTTGAGCTTTTCATCACCCCAGACCCCCAGGGCCTTTTCCTCAGGGCTGCTCTCAGCCATCACCACCCAGCCTGGAGTTGTGCTTGGGATTGTGCCTACCCAGGTGATCCTTCTGTCTGTCAGCAGAGCAAGAAGCAACTGAAGAAACACTAATACATGGAGCAGGTACTGAAATCTAGCATTTTTCTTTACGCAAATGTTTTAATTCAGATTTAATTATCATCCTGCATAATATGTCATGTGGAGTGTGCAGGAGGAAAAAAAAAAACAGCTCAGTTAATTTAAATGAATAAAACCACTCTAATGGCAATTGCTTAACCCAGATATGTTTATAAATAGCTCAATGTTTTCACAAAATGTGAACAGACACAGGCTACATCCATATGCAATTGTCTGGCATATGTTTGGTTTTTTTTTTCCCCTAACATGGGACATAACACAACACTCTTCTTCCTAAATTTTGCTGTCTAGACTCCACAAAGAAGCTACATTGGTGTCAAGTCAGCATGCAGCAATGTGATTTTTTTTTTCTGCTGTTGTTCTTGTTGAATCTAGGCAAAACATTTCATTGTCTTTGGATTATTTGTTGTTTGTGATAGAAGAACACCTTTGTGTGTGTTTTAGCTAACGTTAGTCACAGACAGAAGGGAACTCTTTGAAGTCCTGGGAGGCAGAATCAGTTTTTAAATGCAGATTTTTTTTTTGTCTTCTCTCTTCTTCTTCTTTTTTTTTTTTTTTGCTACCCAAGATAAGGTAATCTTGGATCAGCAGCAAAGGCTTTCCTAACTAGGAGCAGATATTGAACAGACTGCTAAATCACAGATCACAGGATGTTAGGGTTTGGAAGGGACCTCCAGAGATCATTGGGTCCAATGTTGTGGGCAACACAAGGTGCCAGAAGTCTATTGTCTGCCTTCCTTTGTATTCTTGGGAAAAAGGTTGATCATAACAAGCCCCATGTCTGTAAAATATCAGCCTCATTGTAGCAACTGAAGAGGATTTGCCTTTGAACTTCAAAATATATATCTGCAGGAAGGCTGGGGAGGGACTATTGACAAGGTCTTGTAATGACAAGACAAGGGGCAATGGCTTTAAGCTGGCAGAGGGGAGATTGAAACTGGATGTTAGGAGGAAGTTCTTTACAGTGAGGGTGGTGAGACACTGGCACAGGTTGCCCAGGGAGGTTGTGGCTGCTCCCTCCCTGGAGGTGTTCAAGGCCAGGTTGGACGAGGCCTTGAGTGACCTGTGCTAGTGGGAGGTGTCCCTGCCTATGAGGATCAAGATGATCCTTGAGGTCCCTTCCAACCTTGCCATTCTATGATTCTATATTCAAAGAAATTCACTCTCAACGTAGTTCTGTGCTGTAATGCTGACTTTTTAGAAATGTGTATTTTTATCTCTCTAATAAATGAGATCTACTTGCCCCAAGCTGGACACCTGGAACACCAAACAGCACAGATCTGTGCTGTCTTACACAAAAAAACATCTTCAGAGTCCAAGGAATGCTTGAGTGAACAGCTGAAGAATAAAGCAGGCTGTATTTGTGCAAGTAACACACATGTTAAGGTATTTATATTTAAGACATATTTGCATTTTCCCCACTCTGTTTTCCCAGAGCCAACATCTTGTTCCTCTGTAAACTCACTCTCAGCCTGCTATGATATGTAAGCTCCCCATAGATGTGAAAACTGGAATCTGTCAGCTGGAGAACACTGGAATTTGCAGTGGAAGAAAACTGTTGCTTATATAAAAGCAGATCTCCCTTTGTCTCACTCAAATCAAGAGTTATGAGCCAATTCTGTCTGAGTTTTCCTGTCCCAGCTGGTGTGTGTGTTGCATTGCCCTCTGCTGCTTGCCTTGCGTTTGTCCTATCAAGGAAGACCTACTCTAAAATGATGCTCACTACTCCTGAGAGCAAAAACTCTCTACTCATTCTTTCTGTCTATCTTGGTGTGTTTGGAGAAGGCTAAAAATCCTCACATGGTTTTTGAGGTTCAAATCTGGAAGAAGCATAATCCTGGGGAAGAAAAGTCACTCCTCAGTGTGCAAGATGGGAGAGCCCATTTCAGTTTCCTGTTCTACTGAACTTCACAGTGTACCTTCAGCAAGGATCCTAAAGCTGATTACAGAGTTGAAATAAAGCTGGCACTGGCCATTTCTCCTGCTCTTCAACCAGGAGTTCTGTATGACAGAGCTTTGAAACAAACACAACTATTGCCAGTCTCAAAGCACCATAGTCAGATGGAAAACCTAAAGATGAAAAGTTGCTCAGGCACTTAAAGCAGTGAGTGCTGCATAAGGCTGTAAATGTTTTATTGCTTTCTTGTACTGGCATCTGTTATTGAGTGGCACATCTCCAAATAAGTTCACCTCTCAGATGGATTTAGGGTGCAGCCTTGCAGAAAGTCAGTGGAGTTTTGGAGACCTGAGTCTTTTCTTAGAGAAATCTCATTTCCATCATCATTCAGTGGGCACAATGCAGAACTGCACTTGAAAGGTGTTAGCCCTTCCCTTCTTTTTGCTCATAGTAGCATTTCTGTAGCTGTATGATCATATAATCACAGAATGGTCTGGGTTGGAAGGGACCTCCAAAGGTCATCCAGTTCAACCTCCTCTGCACTCAGCAGGGACATCCTCAACTAAATCAGGTTGCCCACAGCCCCGTCGAGCCTCACCTTGAATATCTCCAGGCATGGGGCCACAATCACCTCCCTGGGAAACCTATTCCAGTGTTCCACCACCCTCACAGTAAAGAATTTGTTCCTAACATCCAATCTAAACCTGTTCTTCTCTAACTTGAATCCATTTCCCCTCATCTTATCACTACAGGTCTTTGNCTCCAACACTTCCATGTCCTTCCTGTGCTGGGGGCTCCAGAACTGCACACAGGACTCCAGGTGGGGTCTGAGGAGAGCAGAGCAAAGGGGCACAATCCCCTCCCTTGCCCTGCTGCCCACACTGCTCTTGCTGCAGCCCAGCACACAGTTGCTGTCTGGGCTGCACTCACACTGCAGCCTCATGTTGAGCTTTTCATCACCCCAGACCCCCAGGGCCTTTTCCTCAGGGCTGCTCTCAGCCATTCCCCACCCAGCCTGGAGTTGTGCTTGGGATTGTGGCTACCCAGGTGCAGGATCTTACACTTGGCCTTGTTGAATTTCATGAAGTTGGCCTTGGCACACCTCTGCAGCCTGTGCAGGTCCCTCTGGATGGATCCCTGCCCTCTAGCAAGTCGACTGTGCCACACAGCTTGGTGCCATCTGCAAACTTGCTGAGGGTGCACTGATTCCTCTGTCCATGGCACTGACAAAGATGTCAAACAGCACTGGTGCCAGCACTGACCCCTGAGGGACGCCACTTGGCACTGGTCTCCAGACCAGTGACAAGAGGGAGGAGGTCTTCCTCCCCCTTCAACTTGTAGCTTTTTATTCTTCACATAAACAAAATAACATACACATTTAAAATGACCTAGACATTTCATCTACCATAGGTATTGCATTCTGATTACAGATGTCAACTATCTGTAGTTATACATGGATGATTAATTCATATAAACAGAAATTTTTTAAAGGATAAAATCTTGCCAGTAACTGATGTCATATTGATCTTGTCTTATGTCTTCTTAGATATCAAAGAATTTATTTAAAGCATACTTTAGACTAAAAAATATTCCACTGCTATATCATACATTAATATTTCCCATATATATATATACACACACACACACACATGTATATATATATATATATATAACTTTGATTTTCACATTCATTCATCACTTCACTAAACTGCAATGATTATTGTTTCCCACCTTACAGCTGGCATAGGTCAGAAGAGTGAGGATTAATCTCAGGCAGCACAAAGAATATGATGATTACCTCAGTCTGCCAAACTTTCTGTCTGGAACTGGTGTGCTGCAGAACATTTCCCAGATCACCACATTGTGTTAAGTTCTGTTTGGCTCTACTTGATTACGTGCATGATAGAAAATGTTTACTTGTGGCTAGAAGTGGAGGCATTGTTTTGAAGTCATTTCTTCTGCCTCCAGGGTGGTGTAACTTCATCATCTAAATGATTAGGAAAAGTGTTAAAGGAAGCATTTTGCAGCAGGGAAAATGAGTAGCTTGGGCTTAATGTCTCCTGTGATTCTACTACCTCTAAACTGGAAGAAGTGTGTATGAAATGTCACATACCTGCCCTGCTACTCAATTCACCCTTACAGAGGAAGCAGTTCCAATTCAGACTCATGGAAGTACAGTGAAACACCATTCATCAGTGTTTGCAGGCCCTTGAGACCACTGGCAAGGGGGAATAATAGGGTTGTTAAAGTCCTTTTTCTCTTAAAGATGTTGAATTATATTTATATATTTCAGGAAATATAGCAGGAAAAAAAAAAAACAAACCCAAACCCAAACTAAATCTTTTCAATAATTTGTTTATATTTCAGAAGTAACAACTTGTAGACCTGCTGCCTTCCATGACTGTTTCAAATGCTGTTCAGACCAAAGGTGTGACTGTCATGGATTGAGTTGAACCTGCTGCTCCTATTCATAGTATGCCTGGATGGTCCTCAGTGGTCTGGGGTGCAGGCTTCAAACCTGTAGCTGTCTAGCGACAGAGTGGTTCAATTCCACCTTTTGGGTGCCAGGTAATTATGCATTCTGTACTATGTTTATCTGATTTTGCTCAGTAAATCTATTCTTATCTCACTTCTTCTTCAATCCTGAGTTTTTGTGTGCTACTTTTCCCTCTCTTTTGTGTTGGGGGAACAGACAGGTTAACCCACTGGTTCAGTTTGACCTGTTTTGTTCTGATTTAAGCCATTACAGTGACTCTCTGACTTCCAGAGTACTTGTAAGAGGCCTCAGGATAAGTCTCACAAACCCAGGTGACATGTCTGATGCTGTATATGCCTCGAAGAGAACTGAAATGCAGCAAAGGATGACAGCATTCAATGAAACTCCACAAATATTAGCAGAAGTGAAGAGTTCCCAGTTGAGTCTGCACCTGAAGGGGCTCAAGCACAGTCTCTAACCAACAAGAGGCATGCAGGTAATCCAACTGGAAAAAACTAACCTCAGCAATGACACTTTTTTCCTCCTCAAATGTCTTCTTGTTCATCCACTGTGTGTGTTAGAAGGGTGTGGGACGATCACAAGAAACCTCCTCTCTGGTAGTGATTATATTGCCTGTGATCTCTCACACATTGCCTCAGTAATGTGTTCCTGTACCCAGCTTCCCTGTGGTTTGGGATGCCCCACAGGGCTGTCCAACTTGTCTGAGAATGTGAATGAGGAGGTATTTTTCAAGTTTGTGATGCTTTCAAGGTATGTGGTTTATCTGAAGTGTGACTTCAATGCACGAAGCTATGGTAAAGCTCAAAGAACATTGCAGGTACCAACTGTGATTAGAGCCTAAAACCCAACACATTTTTCTTGGGGAAGGCTTTGAGCACAAGCTCATTATAAATACATACCTACCCCATGTGGCTTTTGAAGAATGACAATATGCTCTCGCAGCAACAAGGAGCCACTCTCACTGCCTTCCTGAACAAAAGGTGGCTTCCTGTGTTTTGATGCAATTCACATATAAAGATCAGATTTTAGTTTTGGTATTGGGGTTACTTGAAGTGTCTTTTGGGAAGAAGAGCTGCCAGCACCTGTGGAGAAAGAAAAAGATCTGTTTCTAATACGTAATGATTTCACCTAAGAATAAACCACAAAGGCTCTTAACTTTCAATGATTTATTTTTCCTGTACATTGGTATTTCATAGAACCATAGAGTGGTTTAGGTTGGAAGGGACTTCAAGGATCATTTTTTATGTATGTATGTGTCTTTTTTTTTTTTTTATTTTTTCCCCCTTTTATTTATTTATTTTAGCTCAGAACATCCTCAAAGCAGTGGAATGAGGCTGGACTGACAGCTCNTAGCCCCCTTTAGATCCTGGAGGGCTACTCTAAGGTCTCCTGGAAGCCTTCTCTTCTCCAGGTTGCGAGCCCCAACACTCTCAGCCTGTCTTCATAGCAGAGCTGCTGCAGCCCTCTGATCATTTTTGTGGCCTCCTCTGGACCCGCTCCAACAGTTCCATGTCCTTCCTGTGCTGGGGGCTCCAGAACTGCATGCAGGACTCCAGGTGGGGTCTGAGGAGGGCAGAGCAAAGGGGCAGAATCCCCTCCCTTGGCCTACTGCCCACACTGCTCTTGCTGCAGCCCAGTACACAGTTGCTGTCTGGGCTGCATGCCCACACTGCTGGCTCATGTTGAGCTTTTCATCACCCCAGAGCCCCAGGCCCTCCCTTTTCCTCAGGGCTGCTCTCAGCCATTCACCACCTAGCCTGGAGTTGTCCTTGGGATTGTGTCTACCCAGGTGCAGGACAGTTTGTGAAGTTACCTTTTCTCAGGACAAGTAGTTTTCTTTACCAGGAGGCTTCGTTCTGCCTTTAGTGTCAAGTTGTTAACTCCTAGCATGTGGGGACTTGGAGGCAGATTCAAAGAAGATTTCAGCTTGACCACAGATGCTTAATTGATCAGACAATGAAGAACTGTGAGCAGAGTGCATTTTGGCATCCGAACAAGGAAGGATGAGGGCCTTGTACCTTAGGCATGGCCAGGGCTAGACAGCTGCTGAACAAGCGCCTTTGGATTTCAGGTTTTGCCCTTATCTTTGTCATTTCCCCCAGCCTGGGCTGTCATTTATTTAAAAACAAAGAAATCCAACTTGTTCCTTCTCTCTTCCCAGTCTTACTGTGAGTTACAAAACATCTCAAAATGTGAAGTAACAAATTGTCTTGACAGCCCAAGCACTTTTCTTGCTCGTCTCTCACGCCCTGCTGTGAAGCTGCTAAAGGAGAGGGAAAACAAAGGGTCCTCCAGTTGCGAGCAGCAACGATTAGGAAGCAGAGAGCAAAGGGGAAAACAGGAGGAAGAACAGTAGAATAAAAATAAATTTAAAAAAAAATCACAACATTTTTCTAGTTCGTGCTACATTTAACTGAAGAAAACGTGGTGGGAATTTTTTCCCCCCTTTTTCTTGTTTTTTTTCCCCCACCAAGCCTGTTCGTGCTGCTTCACATCCTCACTTTGGAAAAGGTAACTCAGAAGCAAACTTCAGCAAGGCAATACCCCCAGTTAGGACAGTGGTGTTAAGAGGCTAACTGGGAGCTGTGTTTGTCTGCAATTAACAGATGGGAAGGAAAGGATACGTGGCCAGCAGGGCAAGGGAGGGGATTCTGCCCTTTTACTCTGCTCTCCTCAGACCCCTCCTGGAGTTCTGTGTGCAGTTCTGGAGACCCCCAGCACAGGAAGGGCATCGAAGTGGTGGAGCAGGTCCAGAGGAGGCCATGAAGATGTTCAGAGGGTTTGCAGCAGCTTTGCTGTGAGGACAGGTTGAGAGAGTTGGGACTCTGCAGCCCAGAGAAGAGAAGGTTTCCAGGAGACATTATAGTAGCCTTCCAGTATCTGAAGGGGGCTACAAGAAGACTGAGGAGGGACTATTGACAAGGTCATGCAATGACAGGACAAGGGGCAATGGGTTTGAACTGGCAGAGGGGAGATTGAAAGTGGATGTTAGGAGGAAGTTGTTTGCAGTGAGGGTGGTGAGACACTGGCACAGGTTGCCCAGGGAGGTGTTCAAGACCAGGTTGGATGAGGCCATGAGTGACCTGTGCTAGTGGGAGGTATCCCTGCCTATGGCAGGGGGGTGGAACTAGATGATCCTTGAGTTCCCTTCCAACCTTACCATTCTATGATTCTATGATACGAATGGAGATCCAACATTTGGAAATTATATATATTATCTTAAAAAAAAAAAGCAGCAGTCTTATTGCTGCTGTTAGGAAGTTATTTAATGGTTGGAGATAACGATCTTAAAATGTCTTTTCCAACCGAAACGTTTCTATTTCCGAGTTAACAATGCAAAATGGGAGTACACTAAATATAAACCTTTAATTGTCAAGCCTGTCCTGATCTACTTGTGCTAGAAAACCTAACATCAATGGGAATGAATCCCAGCAGCTGTCCAGCTCCTACCAGCGAAGGCCTGGGGTACAGGAAAGGAGGGCGACGTGCTTTGAAAGGCAACACAACAGAAGTAATGCAACCTGAGCAAGAAAAAGAAAAAAAAAAAAAAAAAAGAAAAAGAAAAAAAGCAAGGTTTGTTTTCCTGGCTGCCAGCATCCTGAGCTCACTTTAAATGACAGACTTTTCTTCTCCCTGCATTTCAATTAGACTGTGCCAATGGGCGAGTGGGGAAGGGAATATTAATGAGCCGGCCCCAGCGCCAGGAGCCGGTGCTGGCGGTGATCCCCTGAGCAGCCCCAGCACAGTGCGGGCTGCTCCTCTGGGTGATGCCCTACCAAGACCCGCGCTCAACAAGAGGTGACAAGGGTTGAGAGGGCCACGCCAAACGCGGTTCATNGCCCTGAGGGGGGCAACCCACACCCCGCCCCGCGTCCCCCGCAGCAGCGGTGGCGCCGGCGGCTGCCGGCCGGTGTTTTGCCGAGCAGCTGTCAAACGTGTTGGGTGCTCGGCGGCGGCGGCGGCGGCTGGGGGCGGCTCAGCCCGCGGTCCCCGCACCGAGCCCCCGGCGAATGGCATGACTCTCCCTCACCGCCCGCCCGCCCCTCCCGGCTGCGGTGTGCCGTAGCGAGGCGAGGAATGGTTAAACCTCGCTCTTCTTGTATACATACGGTTTTTATTTTTTTGTTCCTTTTCGTCGTGGGGCTTTCGGCTTACGGAAAAGGAAAGCGTCTGTACGCGGCTGCTCACATGCCACTTGTGATCGTACATTGCCTCTTTGCACAGAGCAGGATCGCTGGGAAAGATGGAGATACAATAAGTTCCTAGTAGTGGAAAGTGCTGCAGAAATCCA
>WBNM01017306.1:11455-40982 GCA_013399055.1 Ramphastos sulfuratus | reverse complement strand
GTGTGTGTGTGTGTGTGTGTGTGTGTGTGTGTGTGTGTGTGTGTGTGTGTGTGTCCGTCCGTCCCGTTTCGCCCTGATTTTCGTTCGCGCACCGGCGAACCTACCCCGGCCGGCCGGCCGCTCCGCGCAGAGCGGTAAGGCCAGCGCAGCCCCTCTCCGGCAGAGGCGGCCGTTCGGCACCAAGGTGACTTGCATCTTCCCTCACGCCCCCGTGTTCTCTCACCCCGGCTTGGGGGCAGCGAGCAGCGACCACCGGCACCGCTCCCACCCCCACCTCAACCGCNGCGGCGGCGGCGGCGGCTGGGGGCGGCTCAGCCCGCGGTCCCCGCACCGAGCCCCCGGCGAATGGCATGACTCTCCCTCACCGCCCGCCCGCCCCTCCCGGCTGCGGTGTGCCGTAGCGAGGCGAGGAATGGTTAAACCTCGCTCTTCTTGTATACATACGGTTTTTATTTTTTTGTTCCTTTTCGTCGTGGGGCTTTCGGCTTACGGAAAAGGAAAGCGTCTGTACGCGGCTGCTCACATGCCACTTGTGATCGTACATTGCCTCTTTGCACAGAGCAGGATCGCTGGGAAAGATGGAGATACAATAAGTTCCTAGTAGTGGAAAGTGCTGCAGAAATCCAGCCGTTTCCTTTCTCCACTGAAGTGACATATTTAATTTTTTTTTTGCCCCCCCTCGGGTTAAGTTGCAAGCGCTGCTTGGCGGAGACTGACTGTAGCTGAGAGTGGGTTTGTGTTTTTTTTTCTTGCGCGGTTAGGTTTTGCACCGAGCAGCGATGAAGAGGAAGCTGGCACGCTCCGAGATGCAGTTGGTTCTGCTCGTTCTATTGGTGTGGCTACCAACAAGGTGAGAGGATGTTTCGTTTTGTCGTTCGATACAGACATGTGTGTTACGATCTGCTAAGGGGAGGCTTGTCTGCGAGGTTATAAAAGTGTAGTACGTAGTAATGTAATAAAAAGATCTTCTGTAGCTGTTTGAATACCATTTCCAGAGCAAATGCAGTAGAAGGTATTCCAGAGACCATATAAACCTAATCTCTTCTCCTTAAACCGTTTGTCAATTGATGCTTTATTTTGCCATTAATTAAATTAATTCCTTTAAATGCCTTATTGAGTCGTCAAGATTTGTAGGAGTTACTGTATCACCATGATTCCATACCATGCAGAACATGGAGAAATAGATCAGCGTGAAGACAAATAGCAGACTCTAAAATAATGCTCACATAGATTTTATTACGGGCATGCCTTTTTTTTTTTTTTTTTCCCCTATGTGTCTCTTTTTTTGGTCAGCATAACAGAATTCAAAACGATACTTAAGCTTTAAAACCTCTAGGTGGAGATAGCATACAACTTCACGATCTCACATAATAAAACAATAGCCTCATTTATTAATCAACTTTTCTTATGCTGTTTAAAAGTTCTCTGTTTCTAGAGGGTCAACACGAGGGAAAGCAGTTTTAATCACCTAACAATTCCCTGTCGCTCGCAGTCCCTGGACATGAAGTTAATTGCAGTTTGTAACTTCGGTTTACTTGCTTTGGTTCTGACTGCAGTAGGTCTTGCCCTAATATGGCAAGGGTTGTAAAATAAATAATGCAAGTTTCCTAGGATTTCAACAGCGTGCCTTTATCTTCATCTGTTTCCTAGTGAAGGAAGTATTCCCTGAAACTATGTTGCCTATTTCATTTCACGCCTAACTATGGTGCAGTATTAGTTGAGTCACAGTGGGCCAGATCCTGCAAACCCTACTCAAGTGAGTAATCTCACTGACGTCAAAGAGACTACATGCGTAATTAAGGAGTTTATGCCTGAGCAAAGTTTGCAGAATTCAACCCTAATTTGATATAATTGTGTGATCTAATTTTTCAGTGGTGTCTTGACTTCAAAAAAAATCTGTTCTGTTGCAAAAGGAAGCTTGAAAAAAGGGCTTGTAGAGGCTTACAACACAGGAATACACATTAATGATTAAAAAAAAAAAAAAAAAAAGAGCCATCCAGGGATTAAAATTCAGAACTCTCTCAGATATCAGTAAAAACACACATGACATCTTGGCATGTTCTTTATGAGTTCTCTCATTTTGGTCGATTGTGTGATTTAAGGGATGGGAAGCACAGACTGCAATGATTTACATTTAAATACTTCCTCCATGCTGTTGAATTTGGGACCAACATAATACCCTGTCTTTAATCATTTTATAGCTTGCTTTAGAGAAAATGTCACCTAAACCTACTTTTGGTTTGGAGAAGGAAGAAAAACATGCTTGGTTTTCTGGCATTCAGGATGCCTTGCTCAGTAGTACATTCAGAAATAATAAATACTCAAACACATAGATGGCTGAAAATGGTATAAATGACAATGATGCTTTACTTCATAGTAATATTCTGGTAGGAACAGGACTGATGAACTCATGTATTTCACATGCATAGTCCTTAAAATCTATGATTCTGTGATTGTTGGCAGAGTAACATTTGCAAGCGTAGGGCTTTCTGCATGGAGTGTTTCCCTAGTACAGAAAACCTTTGGTCTGGGTGTCCAGGTCTGGGAGGATTGTTCAGCAGCAGACCTGACAGGGAAGCAAATTCATGTTCCAGCCCCTGGTGTTTTCTACAGAGATATGACCCATAAAGGCTGTAACAGCTCTCTCTTTATCAGGGAAGTTTGAAACAATTGGTGATCTATAGGTTCTTTTTGACATTTCATTTAGGATTTTATTTAAATCCAACTTCTATAAGGTTTGGCTGCACCTAGAGGAGCATCAGACAGTGCTGAATGACAGAGAATTTCAGAAACATGAAGTCTATCCAGAGCTATCCTGCAGCTTGCTGGTTAGCATCGTTGTTCCCACTTACCAAATACTGACATCAGAGGACTCCCTGAGCATGATCGCGGGAGTTTTCCCTCATGTTAGTTCTTCTGGTCATGTACGTTACATGACCATTGGGTGGAAGCATATCCACAGGATTTATCCAGAGATAGGCTTAGATGAGGGCAGATAGGAGAGAGGTGGAAGGAGGCAATTTTGTCTGGGGGAACCTGTGTTACCAGCCTGTGAGTAACATGCCATGGAGGCCTGGGAAGCTCTTTTAGGCTTTTACACCTCCACAGCCAAATGTGTTAGCAAAGCTTTAAGCAGCACTGGTGGTGATGCCATGTTGACTAGAAGCAGAAGCTACTGGAAAATGACTTCCTGGAAATTTTAAGTGGTATATCATCAAGTCACGTTTCTGAACATGTTACATATAAATTGTGCATTCTATACTCCTACCTACCCCCTTCCTGTTAGAGGGCAGCAAGTAAATACTCAAAGCCAGCTAGCAAAAAACTGCATGTTGACTGTCCATTAAAATATATTTAGCACTCTCTAAAATGTAAAAATGTCCATTTAGATCAGTGCTGGCTGACTCCCTGGAAGATGAAGCTAAGAATAACATCACCATCTTTACAAGAATTCTAGACAGACTTCTGGATGGTTATGATAATCGTCTCAGACCTGGATTAGGAGGTAATAAAAAACAATTAAAGATTGATTTTATTTTTTTTTTAAATCAGTTTTAATGTTCAGATTTTATGCAGTGATATTCATCCTTCAGGATTTTTTTTCCCCCCCTTAACAACTGGTATGTATCTTGATAAATTATTTATGACTCTGTATTCACCCAGCTGAATCATTTGAAGTTTGAGGGAGATAACATCTATGAATGGAAAGAAGGCACTTTCACACATTTATCTTAAGTTAAAAAAAAAAAAAAAGAAAAATCTGGTGATTTAACATAGTAAAACAGAATGAGAACAAAAATAACATCTAAAGCTGTTATTCTAGTCAGGGAATTTTGGTTGAGCTAGGAATGCAGGCTCGATTCCTGCAATGCAATGAGTCTTATGTTTTCAGAAATCTGGACAACTGTTTTGTGTGGTGTGTGTAAAATCCACATTTTAGACTTATTCCTTGTCCTGGCAAATTCCATAGGACTGTTGTGTTTCTGACTTCTCTGGAACTAGGGTTTCACTGGTAATTAACAATTCGTTTCTGAGTACTTTGCATGTATTTGAGCATTTGAAAGGGAAAAAATGGTAAAAGGGAATATTGAGGACAGAGATCGCTGTACTTTTGTGCCACAACTGTCAGTTACTTTTCCAAATGTCAGTTCCCATTTTCATGTGTGCCAGCTGTGTGCCAGCTCATGGAAGTCTGTAAGCAAGAAATTTAAATGGTTCATTTGGTGTTGGAAGCATTACAGTGCAAAAAGATTTCTGTGGTTTCTGGAGGGGGCAGAATATCCTGGTTTAGATAACACTTTAGCTACTGTAATGATGGTATTATTATTATTATTATTATTATTATTATTATTATTATTATTATTATTATTATTATTATTATTCAGGTTTTATAATTGTAATTTTCAACCTGGCAGCTATTTCAGCTTGCTAAAACTAATTCTAGAGCAAAATCCCTGGGAGCCATTTCTGTTCCTGTTGATTTCACTGAGCTCAGGGCCAAAACTAAAGCCCAGCTCTAACTCCACAGAAATTACTCTAACAACTGCGTTTGCTCGGCTAGGAATTAGTTAAGTCTCACAGTTTTTAGCCAACACTCTTCCATCCTGAACTGTGGCTGTGCTGCTGTTTTGGTTCTAGAGAATCTTGACTTGCATCTGACACAGCATAAAGTGGGAGCTGATGCTGGCTGGAAACAGCTTTCCTCATCAGATATTAAACTTAATCTAGGATATCTTTTAATTTCCATTTCTGGCACCTGTACAGTGGACACTTGTGAAATATTTGATATTAAGGGACTGTTTAATTTAGATGATCCATAAAATGAGACATACAACACTGCTGATTTGGGAATTTATATAGTGATGTCTTACATGGAGATACGATTTCTCTGCAAAATACCTGGCTTTGAGAATTTAGACATAGTATAATCAGAAAATGCCTTGCAGGTGACTTGTAGGAGCATTCCATATCACAATGCTCCTGTTTAATTGGTAGGGCTTTTAAAATCATGATTTTTTACTGGAAAAATAATGAAGAATTCTTTTCTTGTTTACAAAAAGCAATCTGCCATTTATTGAGAACAGTCTGCAGTTCCTTTCCATATCAAATCATAGCTACTTTAAAACATTTCCCTCTCTTTCTTTGCTATTCCTCATAGGTAATTAAAATATACTTTGGGAGCATAAAAATTAAAGAATTAACATCTGTTTGATATTGGCATACATGGCAATCAATCCATGCAGAACATGTGTGAAATGAAACTGTGTCATGCATATTAAAGCGTGATGATTCATGATACATTAATCAAAAATACTTCAGCTGGGGATGGATGAATTCTTACAGTTTAAGAGAACACTTGTAAAAGCCATTGGTGATGATCCATGATATGAAATATGCCAAACAATGCTTTTCTACATAATACTTGGTAATTATGGAGTAATTTGGTTTTTTTTCTCCCTTTTTCTCTGTTATCCTGTACTCTGAGAAGAAAAATGGGTATTTTCCACCTTTTTATTTCAACATTATGTGCCCAGGGAGTCCTGATAGCTTCTGAAAGAGGTTTTGCATAGACTACTGCATTTAGTCCATGCCACATGTCATTAATTTAATATACTTAGTCTCAGTTCTGTTTCATTTATATGATTCTGAAATAATTCAGTTGAAAGCAGTAGAGCATTTACTTAGGCATAGCAGCTGTCATTATCCTGCTGCTCTACTATGGCTGAGATCTGGTCTAACGTGTGCTACGAGAGAAATAGTCTGGGTTCTGAGATGAATTCTTTTCAAGTCTTCTGAAACCAAGAGTTGTTCACCAGCTCACTTTCACCTGTTGTGAAAGACATTTTCAGAGATGTCTCACAGCAAAAATTCAGATCAATGCAGATAATTATTTATCACAAAAACGTTTGTAATAATGAAAAGTGTTAGCTTAGCACTGGTGTTTTTAGGTAGTTATTGAGCAACAAAATGGATATGTATCAGCACCTTCAAAGGTTGTATGTAAATTCAGTTAAGTAATTGTCTGTTTGGAAGTAATTCCTGAGTTTAGGGACAGATCTGTAATTAATTTTACTGGGAGAGTTGGTGTAAGTACTTAGATCATGTAATGATGGTTTACTGATAGCATGGATACACTTCAGAACTGTATTCTATGGACTGTTAAGGCAGCTTTACCTTTCACTCTTTCACTGGTGATGCAGCTTTGTTGTATAAACAAGTTTTGACTGTTGGCTATTGGTTGTCCTAGCAGCTGGGATCCTTGAATGATGTATGAACACCATAGTGATGAAATAGCCTGCAAAATGGGTATGGGTGGGGAAAAGAAGACACTGCAATGTCTCCTGAAGCCAGAGACATCTCCTACGACTTAGATAATACCCCGACCTATCGTGCGCATATCGGTAGGCATTAAAATGTTCAAGAAGAGATAAATTTTCCTCTGTACTCATTTTATGCTAAGCACAGGATGGCAGCTGGAACACACTTGACTGCACTTTCAGTTCTGACATGAGCTGTTTTGCCCAAACAGTCCATGCCTTTTCTGTTTAGACATCCAAGTAAACTGCAAGTTCAGCTTCAAAACAACGTCCTTATGACTTCAGCACTAATTTATGTGAAAGACAACCATGTAAATGATAAGCTATAAAGAGCTGAGTATCATTTTCTTCAAAATCATGAATTTATTTGCTGTAATGTTTGCAAAACATTTAGGATAGTACTTTTCCATAAATCTTTTGATTTTTTTAGTTAGCATTTAGGTAAAGAAATCCCCAAAACTATGGATGCTAAAAGTGAACGAGGAACCCAAGGAGATTTTAAATATTCAAATAATGAGACATCAAAAAGTGAAAGATGAAATGCAGCTGCATTCAAATCTAGAAGTGATTGAATTAACCTGTCTCTCTGTCTACTTTCCAATACCACGTGGGCAGACATGATTAAAGGAAAAAGGGACATAGGTTAAGGCAGTCTTCTCTTTTATTTAATATGTTGCTGTTCTTATGTATTAGGTGATCATCAGAAAGATAGATTTTTTTTTTTAATGATAGTTTCCTTTTAAAGAGGGAAAAGAGAATGTGAGAGACAAGGAATGGAGATGTTGCTAGGATTTTGATACTGTTTTGGATATACTAGTAGTTTACTATCTTCATAGGCTGTTCAGTCTGCTTTGCTTTCTCATGTTTGAAACTGGTCATTTCCAGCAGCTACATAACTTCTCTCTGTTCTGCTCTCAAAATTATAAAATATAATTGAATACAAGACTTGGAAAATATTAAATTAAACAAACTCTACCACGAAGGGGAGTTACAAAGATTGAAAGCCACCTTTTCAGCTGCTATATTGAGGTTGAAAAGGCCTTGAGCAAATTTATGCCATTTGAGAATCTTTTCACAAGCTGTGGTCAGCCTCACCAGCTTCACAAATGGTATCCTCATTGTGACCAAAGAGGTGAATTTTGATTATTGAAAAAAATAGAGGAAGATCAGACAGTAAACAGGTGAAAACTTAATGCAACTGTAATTCCATCCATCTGTGCTGCAAAATGACTTTCAGATGTTCTAATTACTTTAAAGAAGGATATTTATTGTGTTTCACTTAGATGCATAATACAATGCTTTGTGAATAGTTTGATGAGGAGAACTGAAGGAAGTTGGGAAGGATTATTGCTGATTATAGCTATCAGAGGGGTAATGAGCAGTGAGCACTTGAGGGTATGATCACCCATCTTTGTAGCACTGGATATATTGTTGCATAGGGTTGGCATAGTGGCATGAGAGTCTGTGATTAAAGCTTGTGTGATGTGCTCACTAATAGCAGCTAAAAGGGAAAAAAGACATTTTTTTTTCACAGGAAACTTTTCCCACACACCAGAACAGCTATATATGCATGTGTTTATCAGAGTGGCATGTCTTCAGTTGCCAGGAAACAAGGCCATAATCATCTGCTGATAATCAAGAATGTGTTAAACTTCAGGCGGTGTATTTATGTATCTCTGGGATTCAGAATTTCTAATCAGCTTTAGAAGAGTTTATCACTGTAGCAGTCCCCTAGCTCTGGGCATTAAAAACTTTGTGGTGTTTGTCAGCCTCACCACGCTTAGTACACCTGCAGAATATCCTAAAAGAAGATCCTTCAGCTGGTTTTGTGGCAGTACATAACAGGAAAGTTTTCACTACTGGTTTTAAACAAAATAGTGCAGTTAACTTGCTTAATGTTTCCTTAGCCCTTCTTTGCTCTAGTTTCATCTTTTGGAAATCATAGAATCATAGAATAGTAAGATTGGAAGAGACCTCAAGGATCATCTAGGCCATAGGCAGGGACACCTCCCACTAATCTCTCTGCCAGAGCTAGTGCAGAGCAATTCAGAGCAGCACTTGCACTCTCTGGAAGCTCTCTCTCTATGTAGTTAGGCCAGAATACAATGAAGTAAGTTACTGTCTGCTCTTTTTTTGGTTATACCTGGCTGGAAAAGTGCTTTCAGAGCAGTGAGTGAGAAACTCAGATTAATGTACGTTAGAGTTTTTAGTAATGTATATTGGCAAAAAGCATTCCTTGTGAAAACCAGAAAAGCAATAGAGAATATGGAAATCATATTTAATTAGTTATCCAGGTCATGCAGATGGTGCTAAAATCCAAGAACAGAGCTAACTCAGTAGCTGTAAGCATTCTAGGGAATGAAACATTAGGGAAGTGGAAGGACAAAAAGCACTCAGAAACTGTTGTGAAACTGAAGGAAATGAAAAACAAACAACCAACTTAAAAGGAAAAAATTATCTAGGATAGGAAAGTGGCTGGAGCAGCTAAACAAAGCTTATTTATTTGTTTGTTGCTTTATTGTGAGTCTGTGGATAAACCAGCAGTGAAGATATCAAAATAAGATTAGTGTTCCAACTCTGCAGAGTGTTGCAATCAAGGAAAGTGTGCTGTGCAAAGTGGCAATATGCAGTGCTTTACAACGGTTAGCAAAAATCTAGGTGCTGTACAGTAAAGTTTATATGCTGTGTCTGGCAGGATTTCCCAATTCACTGACTGGGAAATATTCCTTTTTTTTTTTTTTTTTTCCCTTCTTTCCTGGCAAAGCATCAACATTTGCTTCTAAATGCTAGAAATACTGCTGATGACACTAAAGCTGAATTAAGGCTTTGCTTACTTTTCCCTCAGCTACAAGGAAGCCATGAAAGCAGATATCACAGATTTCTGTGGAGCTCATTGGTGCTCCCTGTAAATCAGCCTGATGAGATGGTTTCATTCTTCAGCCAGATTTGATGGGCTAAACCAAACAGATTTTTTTTTTTTTCCCCAGCAATATATTTATTCTGGGTTATTTAGAAACTGATTCCAAAGCAGTGGCCTTGCTGCAGTCCAAGGCATACTACTGTTGACTGCTTCCCACTAAGGACTCTTAACATGTTACATAAATCTTGCAATGTGTTTGCTATCCCAAATATAGAGCTGCTTCTCACACTGGCTGACTGGGGTTACTCAGCCTGGAGAAGGCTCCAGGGAGACCTAATAGCAGCTTTCCAGTACCTGAAGGGGGATGCAAGAAGGCTGGAGAGAGGCTGTTTGCAAAGGCTGCAGTGACAGGACAAGGGCAATGGCTTCAAACTAGAGCAGAGCAGATTTAGGTTGGATGTTAGGAACAGTTTCTTTACCATGAAGGTGGTGGAGCACTGGAACAGGTTACCCAGGGAGGGGGGTGGGGCTCCATCCCTGGAGATATTCAAGGTGAGGCTCAAAAGGGCTCTGGGCAACCTGATCTAGTTGAGGGTGTCCCTGCTGACTGCAGGGGGGGTTAGACTAGATGTGCTTCAGAGGTCCCTTCCAACCCAGCCCATTCTATGATTCTATGACTAGTTTTAATAGCCAAGTGCCAAAAGATTGCAATATTATCATTGCAAATTTTTTATTACCCTTGTTAAATGGTGCAATTTGTGTAATGCTACCCAAACTGCGGATATAATTATTATTTAAATAATCTATCTCTGAAAGATTTTCAGAAATATTTAAGCATGTTTGAAATTCAGCCAGCATATCTTTTGGGGCATTTTAATGGATTTCATGGATTTTTAGTAGTGGATTTTAACAAAAAAAAAAAAAAAAAAAAGAGTTTAAAATGTAAAATGTAGAAATCAATGTGTATGTCACTTACAATGAAAAAAAATGTTAGTCATTCTGGAGCAACACAGAGACATTTTATAATATAAAATTGAGGGTATTCTGGATTGCAGTCAAAAGAGTACCTATAGACCATATCAGGTAAATCCTTTGGTGTTTGCTGCCATGATGTAGCTGTTGAGGACTCAGTTTCACAGATTCATAGAATGGTTTGGGTTGGAAGGGACCTTAAAGATCATCTAGTTCCAATTTCCCTGCCACAGGCAGGGGCATCCTACACTGGACCAGCTTGCTCAAGGCCTCATCTAGCCTGGCCTTGAACACTGCCAGGGAGGGGAAATCCACAGTCTCCCTGGGCAACCTGTTCCAGTGTCTCACCAGCTGTGCTGTAAGGAATTTATTTCAATTATCTAGTCTAAATCTGCCCTCCTCAAGCTTCAATCCATTTCCTTTCATCCTATCACTACAAGCCCTTGTAAAAATTCCTTCCCAGCTTTCTTGTAGGCCCCTTCAGGTTTCCCATATTCTTTGTACAGGCAACAGAAAAAAAAAATCATGCTTCAAATCTCTTCTTTACTAAGATGTACCAAAGAGAGTGTTAGGAAGAAAGCTATAGAGATTTCTTAATCAATTCTGCAATCACCTAAAGGTTAATCACCTAAAGGTCTGCTCTGGTAAGACCTCATCTGGGGTATTGCCTCCCACTCTGGTGCCCTCAATACAAGAAGGGCATGGACCTGATGGAGAGAGTCCAGAGAAAGGACAGGAAGATGATCAGGGGTTGAAAACCTCCCCTGTGAGGACAAGCTGAAGGAGCTGGGGTTGTTGAGCCTGGAGAAGAGAAGGCTCCAGGGAGATCCAATAGCAGCCTTCCAGTACATGAAGGGGTGTACAAGAAGGCTGCATAGGGACTGCTACAAAGGCCTGCAGTGATAGGATGAGGGGCAATGGTTTGAAATTGGAGAAGAGTAGATGCAGGTTGGACATTATGGGGAAGTTCTGCACCATGAGTGTGGTGGAATGCTGGAACAAGTTGCCCCGGGAGATAGTTGAGGCTCCATCCTTGGGGGAGTATTCAAGGTGAGACTTGAGCACTCTGAGCAACCTGATCTGATGGAGCATGTCCCTGCTTACTGCAGAGGGCTTGGACTAGATGACTTTTGCAGGTCCCTTCCAACCCAAACCATCCTATGATTCTATTAAGGAAGTTTTGGTGAAGAGCAATTAATAAAAGCTTTGCCACTCTTGAGGTTTGGGGTTTAGATAGATAGGATGGAGATAGTGTTTGGAGTACACTGTCCTTCAGAAAGGTGGAAGAATGGACCTCAGAGGTGTGTTTGATTTAAGGAAAAATGGTCATTACACCATACTGTGGTAGGAGTAGGCATCACTCTTTTAGCAACATTGCTTTCTCCTCATGTGACAGCAACCACTATTTAAGTAAATAGTCATGCATAGCTTTCTTTCAAGGCAATTCACAGGCAAGTTTGGACATTTTCATTTCAAGGTAAACTAAAAATGTGGGATTAAATGGGCATGCAGAACTTCAGCTGCTTTGTGCAGAAAAGATTGTGGTTTTTCATTTTTCTTTTAAGCTTGGGCTTTTTTAACCTTAGTAATTGCAGCCTCTAATGGGTAATATATATTTAAATTTATTTCCTGTGGTTTAGTACCCCATAAATAACAGCTGCCATGAGACAAACCTTTCACTATGCATTTATGTTCTGCATAGCACAACAGGTTTCTACTCTGTTCAAGGCCTGCTGAAACCATGTAACAATACTATCTTTATTTCTGAGATATAATCTAAAATCATTAAAAAATGAAGTATGACTTTATTTTTGCCACCTGCTTAGCTTTACTAGGCAAGCTTAGAACTATTAGGCAAACAATGGTGATTTTCATCACAGTAGAATCACAGAATCATGGAATAGTAAGGTTGGAAGGGACCTCAAAGTTCATCCAGTTCCAACCCCCTGCCATAGGCAGGGCCACCTCTCACTAGCACAGGTCACTCAAGGCCTCATCCACCCTGGCCTTGAACCCCTCCAGGGAGGGAGCAGCCACAACCTCCCTGGGCAACCTGTGCCAGTGTCTCACCACCCTCACTGCAAACAACTTCCTCCTAAGCAGAGATAATATTGCTTAGAGAAGTGGTGGAGTCTCCATCTTTGTGGAGACAAGGGGTGACAGAATATAACCCAGGCAACCTGATCTATCTTCAGAGCTGGCTCTGCTGTGGACCTTCCAAAGATGCTTTCTAAATTGAATTAATCTAAGATTCAGTGACCAGTAGCCAGCAAGACACTGAAACAATGGCTGAAGCCATGCTCTAGTCTTGAGGTCTGTGGTAATGGGTTGGACTTGATGATCTTTGAGGTCTCTTCCAACCTTGGTGATACTGTGATACTGTGAAATTAAAGTTAGAAACTCAGTTCTGGAAGATATAGGTGAATAAAAATACTTTTGTAGATGAAAGATTCAGTCTTCTATGGACAGCAGAATGCACAGTGTAGTACAGTTCTTGAACTTAGTAATTCACTGTGATGGAAGGAAGATCTGGGCTAAATGGTAAAAGTCTGGAAAAATGCAGAAGACATATACTTATTTATGGTCTTTGCCTTGGATTTTCTAACTTGAAGTAGAAGCCAGGATTTAGAGTAAAAGTGACTCTAGCCACATTTTTCCCATTGTCACCATGAGAAAAAAGGCATTTTTTAAGAAAGAAGAGATGTTGGATCATTCCTAGTGTCCTCTGTCAGGTAGGCAGCATACAGGGAACTGAAAAGCTGTACAACACACTGTATCTTGGAGTTCAACAGCTCCTCAGGAAGCACCCAGGAACCTCTAAATCCTGCCCTTCTGATGTGTCCTGATGGAGGTCTTCCTTTTTCCTCATCTATTTTCATAGTTGCCTTTTCCCTTTCTACATACCTGTGTCATACATTCTGCTAGAAATTGCCCAGCTCTCTTCTTTGACCAAAACTCCATGCATTTATTTCCTCTCATCTTAACACAGCTTTACTCAAATTCAAGCCATGTAGATGCAGCTAATTCTGCAGTTATTTGTTTTGTGTGGTAGGAAAGCCAGGCTTGCCTTACCCTCCTGCTAGGTATAATTTTAGCTGCCTGAAACATTTCATGTCTGATGAAACCGAAATGGGGAGGTTGAAATGATGCAAAGATAGACTCCTGGTTAGGTAGAAAGAAAAGATCCTTCTCTACCCACAGACTGTATGGCCTTGCTTTTGTGCCAGTACCATTTGGTTGCTGTTGAGTGGTCTGACGTAGGTCTGCTGCTTCTGGCAGTATTCCTGCCTGCGTACTCCTGCTTCTGTTTCCTTGGAGTGCCACCATTTCATGACCATTTTTAACAATAACCTTTTCAATGCACAATCTGCTGCATCCAGTTTTTAGAAGTTGTAGTGTGTAGAGAGAGATCATGCAGAAGGATGTTGTAATTACTTGTATGTTGAAACTGGATCTGCTTCCTGTAGTATTTTTGGTCTGCATTAATTGTTCGTATTAGTAGCTCTTATTAGTGGCAACCAGTAACTTTTAAAGACTCCAAGGAACAGATGTGAAGCAGAACCTAACACTATTTTTCAACAGCCCAGCATTAGGGCAATAAAAACCAGGGTGAAAAACCATTGTGAGGAAGAAAGGGGAGGAAAATCAGGACAAAAGTGATGGAGAGTGAAGGAGGGAGATAAAATGACGATACTAAACNCCTCTGGACCCACTCCAACACTTCCATGTCCTTCCTGTGCTGGGGGCTCCAGAACTTCACACAGTGCTCCAGAACTGTGCTCAGTAAAGACAGTTAAGACAACTGAATGATAATTTCTTTCTTTTTTTCTTTTTTTTTTTTGTTTTTTTTTCTCCCAATACCCTTTGGAAACTTGAACATAAGCAGTTTTCTCCTGATGGTATGTGCATGTATTTAAATTCCTGACATTAATGTTTTTCAACAATGAGTCATCTGTCTCCAAAAGCAGCTGTAGAGGATGTATCGGATAAACGTTTGCTGCTGCTGTGCAATTCAACACCCTCCTAAATTAAAGCATCAGCAGAAGATTTTGAATTAATACTGTCAAAAGTCTGATAAATTTTAATGATAAGAATCAAAGGGCTTTAATATGCCAAGATTAATCTTTAAACACATTTTTATGTCTGTTTTTGCAGGTTAACACTTGAATTAAATTAATCATAAGCTAAAGGAAGTTTTGTTTGCCACTGTCATCCCAATAATAGTTTGCAGAGTATGTCAGCATTAGTTTTCTGCAGTTCTCTGTGCATCAGGAAAAGTATGATTCTGCTAACCCTCTGCAAGTGGTGTTGCTGTTTGGGAACTGTGTCTATGATTAATTTGTAGCACATGGCTCTTGATTTGCGTTCTATAATTCCTTGCCATATGTTGAGGGCTATTTAATAATTAGAGCAGTTAACTCCGTGGAAGCAGTCTGAATCAGTTTATGTCTTACCTGGAATTGCTGTGCACATCAGAGGACAAGAAACATTGTAGTAAGGATGTGTAGCTGCAGTCAGGGGTTGGATTTAATTGCACCTTACCAAATGACATGGGTTTTTTTATGTCCATCAGTGCACATTTGGTCCTGCAGATGCATTTCTTCTTCTTGAACCAGTAGAAGCAGTCTGAATCAGTTTATGTCTTACCTGGAATTGCTGTGCACATCAGAGGACAAGAAACATTTTAGTAAGGATGTGTAGTTGCAGTCAGAGATGGGATTTAGTTGCACCTTACCAAACAATGTTTATTTTTTATGTCCATCAGTACACATTTGGTCCTGCACATGCATTTCATTTTCTTGAACCAGTAGAAATCCTGCATTCTGATCTGCAATTTGTTTGGGAAAAACATGTTTTGTTTTGTTTTTTTGTTTTTTTTTCCTCATGTGTTCCATCTGCTCATTCTTTGTTTTTTTTTTTTTTTTGCAAACTATAAGTTAAGCATTTTGTAATCTCAGAGTGTAATGACTAATAGGGTTGATTGCAATCCAAATTCAGTGCTGTAGACCACACTGTTCTTCACTGTGTTCTGACATGTATAATTCAAGAAGAATCAGTAAAACTTGACTCTTTGGCTGTAAAATTTCCATGTCCCTTCTATGTAAATCACAGCTTTGATTAGAGAAGTGGCACTGAAAATCTGTCACAGCACTCAGAGTACTTTGCAAAAGTATATCTGAGCAAATAAAAAAGGCACATGAGGATGAAGTAACTGGGAGATGTGATCCACCATTTGTGATAGAACAGATCCACTACTCCCAGCCCTAGTAGAGGGCTCTGTTTTACAGGTCACATCATTTCTAACACAGATTTGACCTGAGTGGAGATGTTTATGCAGAAGATAAATTCCACTTGGAAAGATGATGTCTAAGCCAGCTGGTTTTTGAAACTCCTCATCTCTTTTTCTTGAAATGCTGCTTACATTTCTGATCTTTCATGTGAATGTGGTTTTCTGAAGTCACTTATCTGCATGTAACACCTTCTTCTCTTTTAATTTTAAAAAACTGCATCCTCTTGATCGCTTAAATGCCTGAATGTCAGAAAAACAGACTGAAAGATCTCCCTTTCCTTAGGAGTTCTCTTTGCTGGTTTCAGTTGCTAGATGCTGCTTCTCTCATCCAGGAAAGGTAATTGCCTTCCAGTACATTCCCTGTTTTTTTTTTTTTTCCTTGTATTCATTTTCAGTTGTTCTAAGATAATAGGTTCTTCAGACCCACTTCTGTCAGGAGACTGGGAGTTATTAGAACCATTCTTTTCCATTTCCTCAAGTGCAGCACTGCACCAGACAGCAGAAATAGAATGGAAGGGGAAATAGAGTCTGCATTTATCTTTAAGAATTTAGAGGTGGGTTAAAGGGAGTATTCCTGCCCTGAATACAACAGGCTAATGTTCTAGATATTTCCTTCTGACTGACAATCTAAAGGCTGCTCTAGGTGCTTTTAAATTCTTATTATTTGAAGTAATTTATGTTTTTCACAATTTATAGCTTCACTAGATGAGGAATGAAGTCCCTTTGGATGAGAAGTGGCTGAGGAGCAGTTGTAGCACATGAAGAAAATCAGAAAATTGAGCCTTAGATTGAGTCCTGTGTTGAAAAATCCCTTCTGCCATCCTGAGGGTGTGCCATGGCATTTCACNCTCCAGAACTGCACACAGTGTATTATCAGTGGCTATAGTGTTGAGGACCAAACAGTGAGCTTCTTTCTCCTAGATATTTAAATGTGAAGTCATTGCTGCATTGTCTCATGCAGTTTCTTACCAAAAGGAGGATATTTCTTCCTGGAGAAAAATAAAAAATATAAGATGAGAAGGTAGAAATATAAATGCCTGTTGTTTGAGATAAGGGAATGGTCAGATCCTTAAAAATCCCTTTCCATCTGCTGGGTGCCAAAGAGAATTGTTTACCTTTTTTTTTCCTCAGGCATTTTGTCTGTAGTTGACCATTTAAAAAAAAAAAAAAAAGAAAAGAAAAGAGACAAGGATAGACAATCTTGTTTGCTTCTGCAAAATAAACTATTCTACTGATAACCAATAGTTTAAAAATAATGTTCTGTGGTAGATGCTGCCTGCATTTTCACAAAGTCATAGTATCTGTCTAAAAGAATATACACTTTAAGAAACTGAATTCTAATTAAACTCATACTAGGCATGATTTCAGAGGGGAAAAAAAAACCCACTCTAAAACTGTTTTATATTTTCTGCCTGTAAAAAACCTAAACTGTCATTTTAATATTAAAAGGAGATTCTTGTCCCAAATCAATCTTGTCACAAACAATCCCAAGCACAACTCCAGGCTGGGTGGGGAATTGGCTGAGAGCAGCCCTGAGGACAGGGCCCTGGGGGTCTGGGGTGATGAAAAGCTCAACATGAGGCTGCAGTGTGAGTGCAGCCCAGACAGCAACTGTGTGCTGGGCTGCAGCAAGAACAGTGTGGGCAGCAGGGCAAGGGAGGGGATTCTGCCCCTTTGCTCTGCTCTCCTCAGACCCCATCTGCAGTCCTGTGTGCAGTTCTGGAGCCCCCAGCACAGGAAGGACATGGAACTGTTGGAGCCAGTCCAGAGGAGGCCACCAAGATGCTGAGAGGGCTGCAGCAGCTCTGCTGTGAGGACAGGCTGAGAGAGTTGGGGCTCTGCAGCCTGGAGAAGAGAAGGCTTCCAGGAGACCTTAGAGTAGCCTTCCAGGATCTGAAGGGGGCTACAGGAAGGCTGGGGAGGGACTATTGACAAGGTCTTGCAATGCCAGGACAAGGGGCAATGGGTTTGAAGTGGCAGAGGGGAGATTGAAACTGGATGTTAGGAGGAAGTTGTTTGCAGTGAGGGTGGTGAGACACTGGCACAGGTTGCCCAGGGAGGTTGTGGCTGCTCCCTCCCTGGAGGGGTTCAAGGCCAGGTTGGATGAGGCCTTGAGTGACGTGTGCTAGTGGGAGGTGTCCCTGCCTATGGCAGGGGGTTGGAACTGGATGATCTTTGAGGTCTCCTTCCAACCTTACCATTGTATGATTCTATGATTTAATCTATAGCCTTTCCAGATACAGAAGCCTGATGGGTTCTGAAAGTCCCACTGACAGCCAGAGGGGAATTCTCTGTCACAAGCAACTGTAAAAGACAGATTTGAGGCTGCTTAATCCAAGCTCTGGGAGTATGTTTTAGAGGAGATTCTGGGAAACATTGCTATCTGTAGAGTAGATTGGAAACATTTGAGTGACTCAGCTGTGGGACTTTTGAGTACTGCAGTACACTTCTTGTAGGCACATTGCACAGCCTCAATCTAAGACTTTTTAAAAAAATTATTAACCAGATAACAGAGGAGTAATTGACAACTCTGTAACATGGTAAAATGGGATTAAAAAAAAAAATGCCCCACTATTGTGCATGTTATTATTTTTTGTTTGTTTGTATGGTACTTCTTTGATTTAATATGATTCTTTGTTGGGTCAAGCCAGGAACTTGTTTGTTAGCACTACTGTTTAGCGAGAATCACGGAATGATCTGGATTGGAAGGGATCTCCAAAGGTCACCTAGTCCAATCCCCTCTGCTGTGAGCAGGGGCATCCTCAACTAGATCAGGTTGTCCAGAGCCTTGTCAAGCCTCACCTTGAGTATCTCCAGGGATGGGGCCTCAACCACCTCCCCAGGCAACCTGTTCCAGTGTTCCACCACCCTCACGGTAAAGAACTTGTTCCTAACATCCAATTTAAATCTAATCCTCTGTAGTTCGAAGCTTATTATCCATGACCATCCCACTGGTTGTCCTACCAAACAAAAAGATATTAAGAATAAAGAGAAGTGCAGCTTGGCAGCCAGTATGATTTGTGCTGTGTCTCAAACCTCATACCTGTATTCCTCCTTTCCCTGCATNCTCATGTTGAGCTTTTCATCACCCCAGACCCCCAGGGCTCCAAGTGTAAAGAAAAAGTCTTCTACCTGTTTTTATATACCCTGGATATTTAGGGTATTAACATACACACTGCCCTCAGCTGACCTTAGTAAGTCCATGCTAGTTTTTTTGAGAACATTAGAGGAGTCTGCATGAGCTCTAATTTCCTGTACTTCATAGTTATTTCACCTGGTTTCAAACAGGAGCTGCTGCCTGGTTGACAGAAGGATTAGAAAGCTGTCTCTGTTTTTTTGACAGTGTGTCACAATCTTCTGAAATGCTATTACAGGATTTCATACAGCATTACCTATTAAAATTATATTTGGGACTCCTGCTGCAAAAAAAAAAATGCATAAAGACTTCCCACTAATGCACAACTCTATTAAATAAAGACACTACCTTTTTCTGCCATTGGTTCTTGTCATGCTTGAATGCAAAGTACAAGGCTAGCAAGAGATAAAAAACCTATAGCTCCATTTTTAATGACTGTTATGATCCTGGACTCTAGTAGCCAGGCACTACACACAGACAGTGTAATTAATTTGTCTGAAGGGATCATAGTTTTCAGTGCTTTCTATATAGTCTGTTGATCTTTAGATGAGCTCCAGCAACCTTTATGACTTCAGAATGTGAATTTCCTATTTTGCTCTGACAGCAACAAGCCTTGGGAAAGGTGCTGACCTCTGGTGATAATGAGCGTTTGCCACAGAACAAGCAAGATTGTTCTTTCCAGAGCTTCATCCTGGTCAGCTCCAGGATGCCAACTTATTTTCCCATGGCTGACCACAGAGACAGGCATTTTCCAAAGGCTTCCTCTGAAGCTGGACTTCACCAGGGGAAATCTTTTTCACTGACTTCAAGTGGACTCCAGCACGCTCCCCAAATCTTCCCAAATGAAACAATTAACAGGGGTAATAAGCACTGTGACAGTGTCTGGTTTAGCTTAGAAAAAGTAGCCAAGATGAAATCCTCTCTGTACCATCTATGGATTTTCACAGTTCCTTGGTCACTCCAGTGTGAGTTCTGTGGCTATTTCACATGTCCTTCATGTGGAAGGACTTTGACTCCTGATGTTCTTCCAGGGACTTATGAGCAATTGAGGGTTTTCTTAATGGTTGGAACACAGGAATCTCCTGAAGGAGAACTGCCTTTCATAACTTGTGCTTTTCACTGGCAAGGTGACATGTGACCAGCATAAGCCAAAATGGCTTCTGAAATACCACCTGTAGAAACCCTAGGCTGAGTAATCTTGGCTAGGAAAGCACCTGGGCCTGTGTAAGAAGAGATGAATAAACAAATCAGCTAGCAACTACAATCAAGTGAGTCAGGAGCCACTGTGTAGTGAAAGCATATCTTAAGAAGCCCAGACTTGGCTTCTTCATGACTGCAATGAGAAACCTTGAAGCTGCTGATGTTTTGAAATGATAAGAGGAGATGTGTTTTGAAGCACAGGAGGCACCAGCAGGGTGACTGTATCAAATGGGATGATTTGGAATGAAGCAGAGATTAAACCTGAAATTAGCTTGGAAGGGTAATGCAGCAGAATTTGACAGACTTCTGAGGTCATACATTTCAAACCTGAATTAAAACAAGGTGAGAGAAAGACTTCAATTTCTTAAAGCTGGAATGGTTGTGGGAATTGTTCTGATTTACTTGCATGTTATGGTTTCCTTTCTGATAGCAGAAGTCTCTAAACAGAGTAGATGGAATTGTGGTTGCATGGGAATAATAACTTTGCCATCCCTGCTTGTGTGATGACACTGATTCAGGTTGGTTCAACTAATCACTACTCCACTTTATCAAAGCCTGCTCCCTCCATTTCCAGACTTGAGTGCTCTTGTTCACTTTGTCTTACTCTATGTCATTCTTTAGACAGCATTGGGGTAGTCTGGTTCATTTTAGCTTCATCATGCTCAGCCAGTTGATTTAAACAATGCAGTAGTCCATTTGTTACTCAGCCTGGTTATTATGTATAATCTCTTTGCATCCTGATGGAAGCTGTAGTGTCTAAAGGGATAAGGTTTAGTGCTGATGTGTTTTTTTTTTTCCTTTTGAACTCCATGTAGTTTTGGTTTGCTGCCAAATGTGTCATGTGTTAGCTAAGTTCATTGTACTTCAGCCTTTTCAGTAACCCATCTCAGTAAGATCATATTTCTTCCAGCCAAACTCTGTGTGTTCACTTTCATCTTTTTATTGAACATTTTGTCCAACTCCAACTGAAAATGACTCACTTTCATTGTTTAAGTTAGAGCTGGATGCTTTTAAATTACTTTTCTTTTTTCTTTTGGTGTGTGAGGGTGTAATGCAATGGGAAAAAAATGAAATTTGGGGATTTTTATGATAGGCTTGATAGGAACAGATTTCATATTGCCCATGTGTTTAAATTACCCTTCCCAATGACTTCATTTGCTTGTTCCTATTGTCAACATTTTGTTTCTCCCTTTGTTACTCCCTGGTGAGGCACTGGAACAGGTTGCCCAGGGAGGTTGTGGCTGCTCCCTCCCTGGAGGTGTTCAAGGCCAGGTTGGATGAGGCCTTGAGTAACCTGTGCTAGTGGGAGGTGTCCCTGACTATGGCAGGGGATTGGAACTGGATTATCCTTGAGGTCTCCTTCCAACCTTACCATTCTATGATTAACTATACCACAGCCAAGATGACTGCTGAGTTGCCTCAAATGTTTATACAACCAACAATGTTGTATTAATATCATTGCAATGAACCCATAAATTGGAGGGATGCTCTGTTTCTAGATGTTTAGAGAGTTAATTTCTGCCTTTATCACTTAGCAATTAATACCTTTGAGATTGTGAAATTGTTGCTTGAGGTACTGAAAGTCTGTGAAGCCCAACAGTAATGACTGAGAGTATCTACATTTCTCTGTGTAAAAAGTAAAAAATGATTAAGTTATGCACTTCTGTGTTGCTTCAGATTGCTCTTATATTTAAGTACTCTCAGGATTCAAGCTAGACACTGGTTGATTGGTTGGCCTGATGTGGTATGGGCTGCACCAGGCAGTAGAGCTGCTTTCTCAGCAGGGATGGTCTATGTTCTAGCTTAAGCAACTTATTTATTCTCTGCCTGATTTGGAAAAAGGATCTGTATCCATGTCTTCCATTTTTAAAACTTTATTAACAAGACACAGGGCTTTTGAACATTCTGGGAAAGAGTTTTCTTCCACTGGAGATGCTTTTCTTTGTATAAAATACCTACCTCTGTGTCAGAATATGGACTGAGACCTGTGTTTTGTACTGCTGGACTGCAGAGCCATTCACAGTCTTTGGCTTATCAGCCCCATCCAGACTGAGGGCTTAGGTTTGGCTGTGCCTACATCTCCTGGACTCCATGTGTAGTGAAATGCATTAGTCCAAACATCCAGGTCTCCTTTGTGGAACACTGGCAAAACTGGGCATGTTGGCACAGCTGAGAAGTGCAATGACAGGACAAGAGGCAATGGGTTTAACCTGGCAAAGGGGAGATTTAGACTGGATGTTAGGAGGAAGTTCTTTACAGTGAAGGTGGTGAGACACTGGCACAGGTTGCCCAGGGAGGTTGTGGCTGCTCCCTCCCTGGAGGTGTTCAAGGCCAGGTTGGACGAGGCCTTGAGTGACCTGTACTAGTGGGAGGTGTCCCTGCCTATGGCAGGAGGTTGGAACTGGATGATCCTTGAGGTCCCTTCCAACCTTACCATTCTATGAGTCTATGAAGTGGTGTGGGCATAGCCTTAGCTGTCTGCAGAAGTGACTCATGAAGTCGATAAATCGAATGGGGATCAGTCAGGCTAAGTAATTAAAAAATGCTGAAGAGAGGCATGCAGCTGAAGCCTTTTCTTGCCAGCACAGGTGAAGCATCCCAGCTCAGGTGGGAAAATTACCAGTCTCCACTAGCTGTTCACAGTGGTGTGCCCCCCCTCTAGAGCTCATGCCATTCCTTCTTTCCTGAAAAGAGCCCTGAGAGTAGCTGGTAACCTGGGATGATGGAAACCTGTGAGAGACAGAAAGCACTTCTTGTCAAGTGCATGCTCTGATTTATAGCAGAGATGTGAACTCATCATACTGGATGTTAGGATCTGCCTTGGCCACAAAGGTAATTTTCTAAGATAGGGCCTGCTTGCTCAGTCTCAGTAAGGAATTGTTCTGCTTTGTGTAAATAATTAGATACTGAGCACAGACTTCAACTTGTGTTTGCTGCATCCCATGAGTACTGCTAGGCTGTGGAATCAGTCTCTTGCTTGTTTTCTTGCTTTCTCTCTCAGAGCCATTCTGGCCCAGTTGATTTTGTAATTATTTATAGTTTGAGGAACTGATTGGGATTTGGTTGAGAGCCAGTTATTTAAGCTGCTTGGCAGCATCAGGACATTTTTGCCTTAAGGTGGAAATAAAAGCAGCCAGGGAATTTTAGGTACTGACAACGTCAGACAGGAATTTGGGATTAAAAGGGTCTCAGAGAAATTACAAGTGCAAAATTCAGTCATTATGATCTGGACCACAGAGACATTCAGATTTTTATTGATTTAAGTGGAAACTTGTAGCTTAAATAACTTTGTGGAGCTTGTCCAATATACTTAGAGAGATAATTAGGCACCAAAATCAGTCTTTAACCATATCTTTGAGTGACTTTCTCAAACTTACAGAGGCCACCTATGATAAAGGTAAAGCTGCATCTCAAATGTCACTTGTATCCAAGGTTTTTCATTCATAGAACCCTTTGGAAACATGTTTCATTTTGTTAGCTGAAGTTGTAGCATTTGCAAGTTGTAAAAGAGAGAAGAAAAATTAGGGAAGAGAAAGGCTGAGAGCCTTGGGGCTTTTTACTCTGAAGAGGAGAAGGCTGAGAGGGGATCCAATCAAAGTCTATCGATATCTGAGGGCTGGGGGTCAAGAAGTAAAGGACAGGGCCAGCCTCTGCTCACTTGTACCCTGTCACTGACCAAGGGGCAGTGGATGGAAACTGCAGCACAGGAAGTTCCACCTCGACGTGAGGAAGAACTTCTTTACTGTAAGGATCACAGAAAGAGCACTGAAACAGGCTCCCCAGAGAGGTTGTGGAGTCTCCTTCTCTGGAGACTTTCAAGACCCATTTGGATGTGTTCCTGTGTGACCTGCACTGGATTCTGTGGCCCTGCTCTGGCAGGGGGTTTGGACCTGAAGATCTCCAGAGGTTACCTCCAGCCTCTAACATCCTGTGATCCTGTGCTGTATGTGATCTGGACTATTTTCTTCTTTTTTGAGTGAGAGTTGATTCCCAAATCTGTCATATACATATGAAAATTACTTTAGTAACATGTGAATGTATCACTCAGCAGAGAGACAACTTTTTAATGTACCATTTTCTAGCTGGAAATAGTGCTCTAACAGTTTGCCCCAGTGTCTTTTACATACAGGACAAATCTGAGTAATTAACAAACTGTGGAGATACATCACATTACTTTTGTTGAAGATATGCCTGCATTTCACACTATGCACATTTTGTGGGCAACCTACACCTAAAAATTATGTTAGCTCAGCTAAAATCAAATCTGAAATTACCTTCCCAAGTCATGATTTTTGCTGCAGAAGAAAAGGATGTTGAGAGTTAAGCTAAATTTTTATTCCAGATGAATGTATGTGGGTTTTTTAATGATCAGAAAGTCTCCCTCATCTCTGAAGACCTAGTTTGAAATGAAGTGTTGCATTACAGCAAATTCTTTCTCAATAAAATAAGATAAAATATAAACTTGTAACCTCATGTTTACATTTCCTTGATATTTTGGACCAGGTTCAGAATAATAACTTTTCTGAAATAAATGTTCAGTTCAAGAGTGGGCTTATGTTAGCCTAAATCAAAGAATCACAGAACATTAGAGGTTGGAAGGGACCTCCAGAGATCATCCAGTCCAACCCCCCTGGCAAAGCAGGATTCCCTAGGGTAGTTCACACAGGAATGCATCCAGGTGGGTTTGGAAAGTCTCCAGAGAAGGAGTCTCCACAACCTCTCTGGGTAGCCTGCTCCAGGGCTCTGCCACCCTCACGGCGAAGAAGTTTCTCCTCATGTTGAGTTGAGCTTAAACCTTCTGTGTTCAGGTTTCTACACATTGCTCCTTGTCTTATTGCTAAATGACATAAGGGTATTTGTTTCCAGAGTGTGATGTTACTTTGCAGGGTTGCCCAACTTCATGAGTTCTGTGCAGGCTTTTGGAGGCTCTCTGATAGTCTTTGCATGCAGCTATCTATTTTGTATATGATATAATGTCTGATAGTAGATAGGGAAATCAGTTGGGGTCTATTAGCTGTCTGGCTCTCAGTTCCTGTATTTCTCTGGGATATATTCTTATTTCAGTCAACACCTTGAGAAACCAAGTTCAGTATCCAATTCAGATCTCATTTCCACCTAAGTGTACACTTAGCCAGGTCTTCCTGGTAAGCCTACTCTACATATCCTTCTTTAAAGATGGAGATTTGAAAAAAGAAGTTTTCTTGAAGCTATTGAAAGTGAAGCACTGATGTCAAAGAAGGTAGTGAAGTGAATTTGTTTCTTCTCACAGCTGGCTTCAGTTCATGAGTTGGAAGTGTATTTATGTAGGCATGTGTGGCTTTTTACAATCACAAGCACAACTCCAGGCTGGGTGGGGAATGGCTGAGAGCAGCCCTGAGGAAAAGGCCCTGGGGGTCTGGGGTGATGAAAAGCTCAAGATGAGGCTGCAGTGTGAGTGCAGCCCAGACAGCAACTGTGTGCTGGGCTGCAGCAAGAGCAGTGTGGGCAGCAGGGCAAGGGAGGGGATTCTGCCCCTTTGCTCTGCTCTCCTCAGACCCCATCTGGAGTCCTGTGTGCAGTTCTGGAGCCCCCAGCACAGGAAGGACATGGAACTGTTGGAGCCAGTCCAGAGGAGGCCACCAAGATGCTCAGAGGGCTACAGCAGCTCTGCTGTGAGGACAGGCTGAGAGAGTTGGGGCTCTGCAGCCTGGAGAAGAGAAGGCTTCCAGGAGACCTTAGAGTAGCCTTCCAGGATCTGAAGGGGGCTACAGGAAGGCTGGGGAGGGACTATTGACAAGGTCTTGCAATGCCAGGACAAGGGGCAATGGGTTTGAAGTGGCAGAGGGGAGATTGAAAGTGGATGTTAGGAGGAAGTTGTTTGCAGTGAGGGTGGTGAGACACTGGCACAGGTTGCCCAGGGAGGTTGTGGCTGCTCCCTCCCTGGAGGTGTTCAAGGCCAGGTTGGAGGAGGCCTTGAGTGACCTGTACTAGTGGGAGGTGTCCCTGCCTATGGCAGGGGGTTGGAACTGGATGATCCTTGAGGTGCCTTCCAACCTTACCATTCTATAATTCTATGAGACTGTTGTAATTTAACAGTGGATAACAAATGCAGATGCTGGGTTGTTGGCCAGAAAAAACTGTCACTTAGAGCACCAGAACCATACATAAAGAACAAGTGCCAGAACAGTCTTTTGAAATAGCTGCATTCCTATGGATTTTGCTGCTGCTACAGCTCCTCTGACCTCCTCTGACCCCCATTCCCTGCCAGACAGAGAATGTCTTGAGCTGTCAACAGACACACTAAGGAGCTTGTCAGATAAGGACAGCATGTGGAGTTGGAAGTGTTTGATGGATTAAGACCCTGGCTGTTTCACCTGTGCAGTTCCTGACTTGTATTATGAATGAAAATTTCAAAGCCTTTGGGCAACGTTGCCAGGCATGCAGTTGGAGACCACATTGCAATGTCAGAACAATGTCAATTCCAGTTAAATAATTTTTTTTTGGTGGCAAAATAATTAAAGTAACATCAAGCTTTTGACAGCATTTCCACAAAACCTCAGAAATCCTCAGTTAAAGCTCTCCAAGCACTGCAACTTGACCTACTTTGGTATTTTTTGTTGACATAATTAAAGAGCAGGATTTTATTTTCACAGTTATTTGAGAGGGTTTTTTTTTTTTTTGCATGCTGTATCAAACCTTCAGTTACAGCCTTGCAGTGTTCTCCTGGGTAGTATTTACATTTAAATAATGTTTGTAAGAAATTGTTTCACATTATGCACTAGAACTGTGTATATCTCTTTTAAAAGCTCTGTCTTCATGGTTTTTGATTACCACAAATTGGCTTTTATTTTGGCTACCCAAGCCCTGGATTTACAGTTTTACTGCCTGGAAATTCAAATCAAAAATAATTTTAAAAAGGCCATCCCAATCTACTTTTTTCTTGTGAAGATAGCCTTGACATAGTAATAGAGCAGATCAAGAGAGGGGATTCTCCCTTTTTACTTTGCTCTGCTGAGACCCCACCTGGAATACCACATCCAGTTCTGGCATCCCCAACAGAAGGATGCAGAGCTGTTGGAACAAGTCCAGAGGAGGGCCACAAAGATGATCCAGGGACTGGAACACCTCTGCTATGAGAATAGCCTGAGGGACCTGGGATTGTTCAGCCTGGAGAAGATTCCAGGAGGACCTTAGAGCTGCCTTCCAATACCTGAAGGGAATTTACAGGAAGGCTGCAGAGGGACTTTTTGCAAGTGTCCACCAATAGGGCAAGGGGAAATGGATTTAAATTGAAGGAGAATAGGTTTAGATTGGATTTTAGGAAGAAATTCTTCACTACAAGGGTGACAAGACTCTGGAATGGGTTGTCTAGTGGGGTTGTAGCTGCCCCCTCCCTGAAGATATGAAGGCCAGGCTGGATGGGGCCCTGAGAACCTGGTCTAGTGGAGAGGCATCACTGCACATGGCAGGGAGGTTGGATTGGATGATCTCTGAGGTCTCCTCCAACCTAGGCCATTTTATGATCCATGTATATGATCACCTGGACCTTTGCTGATGGTCCACTCTGAAGACTTCACAATGATCACACTCCTGCCTTCTTTAAAGATCCCTAGAATGAGCCATGCATGATGTGTCCCTGCTGTCTGTGGAGAGAGGACTGTAGATTATTTTGGTGAGACAAGGAACAAGCAAAACACAGACCATTCTCAAATTTGAGAACAGAATTTATTTCAAGAAAGAAAATTCTGTCTCAGAGTTCTTCAGGAAAGGGAGAGGTCTCAGGTGTGTCCAGCTCAACATTGCAGACACTGAAACCATGTGTACCCCCTCTGAGATGTAGGCAGCTGAGAAGGAACATTTGAAAGCAAGCAGAGAAGCATTGAAATCTGACTAGCAAGCAGCAGCCCAAAGGAACTAGCTCAAAATTGAGTTGTCCCTCTGGAAATTTCCAGTTTGGACAACTGGGTAAGTGCTGATGAGGAACCTTTTCATCTGATGTTTCTAATTACTCAACCTGTGATTGATTCAGCCACTGCAAATCCTCTGCCAAGTCAGCCTACTTCAGCTGAGCCAGCTTGTATTGAGGGGCAAGTCAGCAGGACTTCAAACCATCAGAAAGGGTATCCCAGCAGCAGGAGAGCTGGCACAATGGAATGGATAAAGGCTCAGAACCCCTAATTCACTAACACAGCTTTGAACTCCTAATCACAAGTCAGTGATTTCATTTTGCAGTATGGATACTCAGTGTTGAACAGCTGATGCCAGGTTGGGTAAAGACCTGTGCTTCACATTACCTGCACTTCATGTGGATGTGGTGCATGGGGTTNTCTGTGGTGGTGGGTTGGACTTGATGATCTTTGAGGTCTCTTCCAACCTTGCTATACTGTGATACTGTGAGGTGAACCCATGTTTAGGGCTGAACCTTGTAGAGTAGGGATATAGGTTGGACTTGGTGATCCTGAGGGGCTTTGCCAACCTGAATGTTTCTGTGATTTAATTCTTCTGCTTCAGCTTCCCACGTATGGAGAAATGAAGATAATAAAATTATTGCCTTTGGAGAGAGGTTATTGTAACAATGGCTGTAAAACCCTACATGTGTTTAAAGCATACAGTAAACCTTCCAGCTGAGGACAGATAAGGATCCATAAATCTTCTGCTGTTTGGTGCATTTATTGTTTTTTCTTACTTTTGATTTTGATTTTTTTTTCAGTATTGCTATCATGACAGTTCAAGTATGAAAAGGGAATCAGAACCACATGAGACATGAGCCTTAATAGTTACTGCTTTTACTGCTTCCATAGGATGTGAGATTTTTTCCTCTGTTGTTGACTTCTTTTTTTTTGGTCATTTTAACTTTGGCTTCCATATTCTGAGCAATTTGCCTAAACTAAGTGAGCTAAAGCTTCTCTTTAAGTATTTACAACCAAGGCAAATTAGAAATGCAGCTATAATAGCATTTGCTGGATTTCAGAGCACTCCATGTGCTGATGGCATCTACATGTCATATTCTTTGCCAGGATTTTTTTTTTCCCCCCTAAAGAAGCATCAGAAATAGAAACTATATCCTTACCCTTTCTTGTTCCTTTGTTTAGCCTTCAAAGGAGATGATTCAGAATAACTTAAGAGCTCACAAGTATAAATGAGTCAGCCACCCCTCCTCCCAGCAGAAACTGGACTGCTTTTCCTCAGAGCTAGGTCTCCATTGCTTTGAGCACTTGTGAAAACTAAGCCTTTTGGGTTTGTGTTTACATGTCAATAGGATGAAAAGATTTTATAATTCTGGTGTAAAAAGCCTCATCCTTAATTTTTCTCCAAAAAAATAGACTCTAGGTTTGTACACTGCCACGTTTCTGTTAACGTTTTCTAGCTGAGTATGTTCCTATGGCTGTTCTACACCACTGAGAACCCAGAACTGCTTGAATCTCCAGTGGGCTACGTGGGATGACTTGTGCTGTTCTTGACAGAATGTGAGTTAGGAAAAGCCTGTAACCATAGTGCCTGCTGGTTGAATTATGATTAGAGAGTCCTTGTGAAACTCTACTTTGTGCCTCTGGATTGTTATAAGTTCAACTAGGCCAAGTGTAAGTTCCTGCACCTGGGTAGGCACAATCCCAAGCGCAGCTCCAGGCTGGGTGGGGAATGGCTGAGAGCAGCCCTGAGGAACAGGCCCTGGGGGTCTGGGGTGATGAAAAGCTCAAGATGAGGCTGCAGTGTAAGTGCAGCCCAGACAGCAACTGTGTGCTGGGCTGCAGCAAGAGCAGTGTGGGCAGCAG